>CM067375.1:64369663-64404663 GCA_034401795.1 Chaetoderma sp. LZ-2023a
GAAAACCTGTTCCTCTGATCTCTTCCCATTCCCACCCACTTCATGCTATGCCCCCATCAGAGAGTTACCACAAGCGGAAGCTGAGGCTGACACAAGCCATGCTTCCTGTGGGGTGGAACATATGGTAAATAGCATGGAATTGAAGAGGCTGGATGAAGCCTTAGCGTGTCTAGAACCGCAGAACCATACAACAAGGTGTACTCAACCAACTCCCGAAATCGCGAAACCATGCACCCCCCCCCATGGGACACCCTCTCCGTGAGTCCCACACCCGTCCTCACTCCAATTCGCGTCCCTCATCTATGCACCAAGTTCGGACATCACCGGCCCAGTCCATTTCACACTGCACTCATCGTCTGTTGACCATCAATCTTCAGATATGAGAGGGACTGCTGTAACAGAGGAGGTGGCATCCCGCACCACACCGACCAACACTAACCCCCGTGGTGGGCAGGGAAGCAGCATGTTCAGCAGACTATCGGCTCGAATTTTCCCGGTGTCTAACAATTACGACAGGACACCAACCGTCGTGGAATGGGAGATGACCACATCTCTCTGTCCAAGGGCCACCCCATCCAATTGACCTATCATACTCCCCCGTGAGCAGTCACAACATCACACAACAGACAGAACGTCAACACCTACAGAAAACACCTGCATTCAAGGCTGGATATGTCAATTCGTCATTGCGCATACATCGCATACCAGAGACATTCAACATCGGCAACAACATCATTTAGCAGCACCTACCGGTATTAAATAATTACCGATAGAGACATAAAAATTCCCGCAACAAATTCCTCCCGCACAAATTGCGGGATAGATAATATCTCCTGCAGACGATACCTCCCGCAAATAACAACAGATTTGGCGTTCACCAGCGTGAAAACCGGAATACGCCCACTTCACTTATAACATTGGCATCATACCAGCCCGGACATCCCAACCACAGCATTATCATTATCATCAACAGACAACAGTCAACACATCTCCCGCACACACCCTCTTATCCAGTTACGGGAGAACTGATTAACTGGATATAAGGAATGCACTACAGCCATCTACAGTAGGCGTCACGGGAGGAACGTTTGTCCAACGGTCCTCCCCTTTCTCTTTTCCCTACGTCATACGGAAACAACCAAATCTACATACTTCATCTACACACAATAACAGTCGATATTATTAAGAGAGCAAGATGCCCGCATTGTCGTCAGTCACGAGTAGGATCTTATTACAAAGTTGTAAAATTATAAAGTTGAATTCGACAATGGATTGATCAAAGTTACAACAGCATCCGACAGGTCATCTGTGCTCTAAAGTAACTCTGTCCCACCCACGGCCTCGGCCATTACAGAGTGAAATACCCTCAGGGTTCGATAAAGTTGACACTCACGCCGCCTCTCCCTCCCTCCTCCCGCACCTGGCGGCGATAAACACGTCACATTCACCACAGCGAATCATCCACAGATAACCAGCCACGAGTATCAGATTCAATTCACCAACATGTCGGAAACACAGACATTCAGGTTGACTGTATTCACAATCTCTGAACGACGGCATTGTAAATTGTAATAACTGTGGCACACACTTTGCGAGTTGTACTGTAATGTAACCATTATTGAATGGTACTAATGTGTTAGGTCTAGGCCGGGATGGAGCTAGTTCCACCCATTGAGGAGAATGCTTGGCCAGCCCTCCCGCTCGGAAAACACAGCTATCTTGACGGGATTAGTAATGTTGATCTACCGCCTGAATAGATATGTTTGAACCACACACCAAATTCCTTACAACTTTACTGTTAAATTTTTGGTTAAGAACACAACTGCTTTACCGTGCTACAAATCATTAGCGCACGGGCCGGTAAAACGGCATGAAAAATCTGACAGTATAATTACAGAGAGAATTTCAAAAGTTCTCTTCCTTGCGTTCCAGTCTATGATCAACACGGGCTGAGAACTACCTATTACAGACACCAACCAAGATGCATGTTAAAGAACTTGCGCAAATACGGGACATTATGAAGATCTTGATGTAACATATATATTTCTACCTCTCGCATCTGCAGCAGTCTGCGCCTCAGCAACAGCATTTTTGGCCATCGCCATAAACAGCATATACGTTTCGATCAACCACGTGCTTTTTAGAGCCACGTGACATTTACTGCTAATTCCAGTAAATTGGATCAAACGCTTTAAACACAAGAGCCGCCCAAAGACGCGACTACCGCGGCGTGATGGAGGAGTGGCGAGGGTGTGTCCGGGAGATTACCGCTGACGTCACCTGGCTCGCACACACCCCATCGAGCTCTCCAGCCTAAAATTAGAATAGGTATTATCACTATTTTAAGTTAGCTTTAACTTTTGTAAAGCGCCTTTGGGCAGTTAATTCTGGAATTGGCGCTATATAAATGCATACATACATACATACATACATACAGAATGCAGAATGGCGGTTCGATCCCCCGACCGGGAGATGGTGATCAACAAATTAAACTAACGGGTGCATCACTGTCGGCTAAGTTAGCAAATGGAAATTGAAGCCGCACGTTGCCAGTGCGTCAATAAAATAAAAATACATATACTGCCAGAGCCGTGCTGGAGTCAGAGTACAATAGGCGTAAAAGCCTAGGATTGATTGTGACAGATGCATCCACAGATAGTCCCATATGAATCGTCAGTGTGTCAGTATATCAGACATGTGAAAGCTGGTCGGCCAATCCTTGACTTATTAGTCTTGGTGCGGTGGTCCAGTGGAAAGATGCCTGGTTGCTGATGCTATGCGGAGTTGCAGAATGGCGGTTCGATCCCCCGACCGGGAGATGGTGATCAACAAATTAAACTAACGGGTGCATCACTGTCGGCTAAGTTAGCACATGGAAATTGAAGCCGCACGTTGCCAGTGCGTCAATAAAATAAAAATACATATACTGCCAGAGCCGTGCTGGAGTCAGAGTACAATAGGCGTAAAAGCCTAGGATTGATTGTGACAGATGCATCCACAGATAATCCCATATGAATCGTCAGTGTGTCAGTATATCAGACATGTGAAAGCTGGTCGGCCAATCCTTGACTTATTAGTCTTGGTGCGGTGGTCCAGTGGAAAGATGCCTGGTTGCTGATGCTATGCGGAGTTGCAGAATGGCGGTTCGATCCCCCGACCGGGAGATGGTGATCAACAAATTAAACTAACGGGTGCATCACTGTCGGCTAAGTTAGCACATGGAAATTGAAGCCGCACGTTGCCAGTGCATCAATAAAATAAAAATACATATACTGCCAGAGCCGTGCTGGAGTCAGAGTACAATAGGCGTAAAAGCCTAGGATTGATTGTGACAGATGCATCCACAGATAGTCCCATATGAATCGTCAGTGTGTCAGTATATCAGACATGTGAAAGCTGGTCGGCCAATCCTTGACTTATTAGTCTTGGTGCGGTGGTCCAGTGGAAAGATGCTTGGTTGCTGATGCTATGCGGAGTTGCAGAATGGCGGTTCGATCCCCCGACCGGGAGATGGTGATCAACAAATTAAACTAACGGGTGCATCACTGTCGGCTAAGTTAGCACATGGAAATTGAAGCCGCACGTTGCCAGTGCGTCAATAAAATAAAAATACATATACTGCCAGAGCCGTGCTGGAGTCAGAGTACAATAGGCGTAAAAGCCTAGGATTGATTGTGACAGATGCATCCACAGATAGTCCCATATGAATCGTCAGTGTGTCAGTATATCAGACATGTGAAAGCTGGTCGGCCAATCCTTGACTTATTAGTCTTGGTGCGGTGGTCCAGTGGAAAGATGCCTGGTTGCCGATGCTATGCGGAGTTGCAGAATGGCGGTTCGATCCCCCGACCGGGAGATGGTGATCAACAAATTAAACTAACGGGTGCATCACTGTCGGCTAAGTTAGCACATGGAAATTGAAGCCGCACGTTGCCAGTGCATCAATAAAATAAAAATACATATACTGCCAGAGCCGTGCTGGAGTCAGAGTACAATAGGCGTAAAAGCCTAGGATTGATTGTGACAGATGCATCCACATATAGTCCCATATGAATCGTCAGTGTGTCAGTATATCAGACATGTGAAAGCTGGTCGGCCAATCCTTGACTTATTAGTCTTGGTGCGGTGGTCCAGTGGAAAGATGCTTGGTTGCTGATGCTATGCGGAGTTGCAGAATGGCGGTTCGATCCCCCGACCGGGAGATGGTGATCAACAAATTAAACTAACGGGTGCATCACTGTCGGCTAAGTTAGCACATGGAAATTGAAGCCGCACGTTGCCAGTGCGTCAATAAAATAAAAATACATATACTGCCAGAGCTGTGCTGGAGTCAGAGTACAATAGGCGTAAAAGCCTAGGATTGATTGTGACAGATGCATCCACAGATAGTCCCATATGAATCGTCAGTGTGTCAGTATATCAGACATGTGAAAGCTGGTCGGCCAATCCTTGACTTATTAGTCTTGGTGCGGTGGTCCAGTGGAAAGATGCCTGGTTGCTGATGCTATGCGGAGTTGCAGAATGGCGGTTCGATCCCCCGACCGGGAGATGGTGATCAACAAATTAAACTAACGGGTGCATCACTGTCGGCTAAGTTAGCACATGGAAATTGAAGCCGCACGTTGCCAGTGCGTCAATAAAATAAAAATACATATACTGCCAGAGCCGTGCTGGAGTCAGAGTACAATAGGCGTAAAAGCCTAGGATTGATTGTGACAGATGCATCCACAGATAGTCCCATATGAATCGTCAGTGTGTCAGTATATCAGACATGTGAAAGCTGGTCGGCCAATCCTTGACTTATTAGTCTTGGTGCGGTGGTCCAGTGGAAAGATGCCTGGTTGCTGATGCTATGCGGAGTTGCAGAATGGCGGTTCGATCCCCCGACCGGGAGATGGTGATCAACAAATTAAACTAACGGGTGCATCACTGTCGGCTAAGTTAGCACATGGAAATTGAAGCCGCACGTTGCCAGTGCGTCAATAAAATAAAAATACATATACTGCCAGAGCCGTGCTGGAGTCAGAGTACAATAGGCGTAAAAGCCTAGGATTGATTGTGACAGATGCATCCACAGATAGTCCCATATGAATCGTCAGTGTGTCAGTATATCAGACATGTGAAAGCTGGTCGGCCAATCCTTGACTTATTAGTCTTGGTGCGGTGGTCCAGTGGAAAGATGCCTGGTTGCTGATGCTATGCGGAGTTGCAGAATGGCGGTTCGATCCCCCGACCGGGAGATGGTGATCAACAAATTAAACTAACGGGTGCATCACTGTCGGCTAAGTTAGCACATGGAAATTGAAGCCGCACGTTGCCAGTGCGTCAATAAAATAAAAATACATATACTGCCAGAGCCGTGCTGGAGTCAGAGTACAATAGGCGTAAAAGCCTAGGATTGATTGTGACAGATGCATCCACAGATAGTCCCATATGAATCGTCAGTGTGTCAGTATATCAGACATGTGAAAGCTGGTCGGCCAATCCTTGACTTATTAGTCTTGGTGCGGTGGTCCAGTGGAAAGATGCCTGGTTGCTGATGCTATGCGGAGTTGCAGAATGGCGGTTCGATCCCCCGACCGGGAGATGGTGATCAACAAATTAAACTAACGGGTGCATCACTGTCGGCTAAGTTAGCACATGGAAATTGAAGCCGCACGTTGCCAGTGCGTCAATAAAATAAAAATAAAAATACATACATACATACAGAATGCAGAATGGCGGTTCGATCCCCCGACCGGGAGATGGTGATCAACAAATTAAACTAACGTGTGCATCACTGTCGGCTAAGTTAGCACATGGAAATTGAAGCCGCACGTTGCCAGTGCGTCAATAAAATAAAAATACATATACTGCCAGAGCCGTGCTGGAGTCACAGTACAATAGGCGTAAAAGCCTAGGATTGATTGTGACAGATGCATCCACAGATAGTCCCATATGAATCGTCAGTGTGTCAGTATATCAGACATGTGAAAGCTGGTCGGCCAATCCTTGACTTTTAGTCTTGGTGCGGTGGTCCAGTGGAAAGATGCCTGGTTGCTGATGCTATGCGGAGTTGCAGAATGGCGGTTCGATCCCCCGACCGGGAGATGGTGATCAACAAATTAAACTAACGGGTGCATCACTGTCGGCTAAGTTAGCACATGGAAATTGAAGCCGCACGTTGCCAGTGCGTCAATAAAATAAAAATACATATACTGCCAGAGCCGTGCTGGAGTCAGAGTACAATAGGCGTAAAAGCCTAGGATTGATTGTGACAGATGCATCCACAGATAGTCCCATATGAATCGTCAGTGTGTCAGTATATCAGACATGTGAAAGCTGGTCGGCCAATCCTTGACTTATTAGTCTTGGTGCGGTGGTCCAGTGGAAAGATGCCTGGTTGCTGATGCTATGCGGAGTTGCAGAATGGCGGTTCGATCCCCTGACCGGGAGATGGTGATCAACAAATTAAACTAACGGGTGCATCACTGTCGGCTAAGTTAGCACATGGAAATTGAAGCCGCACGTTGCCAGTGCGTCAATAAAATAAAAATACATATACTGCCAGAGCCGTGCTGGAGTCAGAGTACAATAGGCGTAAAAGCCTAGGATTGATTGTGACAGATGCATCCACAGATAGTCCCATATGAATCGTCAGTGTGTCAGTATATCAGACATGTGAAAGCTGGTCGGCCAATCCTTGACTTATTAGTCTTGGTGCGGTGGTCCAGTGGAAAGATGCCTGGTTGCTGATGCTATGCGGAGTTGCAGAATGGCGGTTCGATCCCCCGACCGGGAGATGGTGATCAACAAATTAAACTAACGGGTGCATCACTGTCGGCTAAGTTAGCACATGGAAATTGAAGCCGCACGTTGCCAGTGCGTCAATAAAATAAAAATACATATACTGCCAGAGCCGTGCTGGAGTCAGAGTACAATAGGCGTAAAAGCCTAGGATTGATTGTGACAGATGCACCCACAGATAGTCCCATATGAATCGTCAGTGTGTCATTATATCAGACATGTGAAAGCTGGTCGGCCAATCCTTGACTTATTAGTCTTGGTGCGGTGGTCCAGTGGAAAGATGCCTGGTTGCTGATGCTATGCGGAGTTGCAGAATGGCGGTTCGATCCCCCGACCGGGAGATGGTGATCAACAAATTAAACTAACGGGTGCATCACTGTCGGCTAAGTTAGCACATGGAAATTGAAGCCGCACGTTGCCAGTGTGTCAATAAAATAAAAATACATATACTGCCAGAGCCGTGCTGGAGTCAGAGTACAATAGGCGTAAAAGCCTAGGATTGATTGTGACAGATGCATCCACAGATAGTCCCATATGAATCGTCAGTGTGTCAGTATATCAGACATGTGAAAGCTGGTCGGCCAATCCTTGACTTATTAGTCTTGGTGCGATGGTCCAGTGGAAAGATGCCTGGTTGCTGATGCTATGCGGAGTTGCAGAATGGCGGTTCGATCCCCCGACCGGGAGATGGTGATCAACAAATTAAACTAACGGGTGCATCACTGTCGGCTAAGTTAGCACATGGAAATTGAAGCCGCACGTTGCCAGTGCGTCAATAAAATAAAAATACATATACTGCCAGAGCCGTGCTGGAGTCAGAGTACAATAGGCGTAAAAGCCTAGGATTGATTGTGACAGATGCATCCACAGATAGTCCCATATGAATCGTCAGTGTGTCAGTATATCAGACATGTGAAAGCTGGTCGGCCAATCTTTGACTTATTAGTCTTGGTGCGGTGGTCCAGTGGAAAGATGCCTGGTTGCTGATGCTATGCGGAGTTGCAGAATGGCGGTTCGATCCCCCGACAGGGAGATGGTGATCAACAAATTAAACTAACGGGTGCATCACTGTCGGCTAAGCTAGCACATGGAAATTGAAGCCGCACGTTGCCAGTGCGTCAATAAAATAAAAATACATATACTGCCAGAGCCGTGCTGGAGTCAGAGTACAATAGGCGTAAAAGCCTAGGATTGATTGTGACAGATGCATCCACAGATAGTCCCATATGAATCGTCAGTGTGTCAGTATATCAGACATGTGAAAGCTGGTCGGCCAATCCTTGACTTATTAGTCTTGGTGCGGTGGTCCAGTGGAAAGATGCCTGGTTGCTGATGCTATGCGGAGTTGCAGAATGGCGGTTCGATCCCCCGACCGGGAGATGGTGATCAACAAATTAAACTAACGGGTGCATCACTGTCGGCTAAGTTAGCACATGGAAATTGAAGCCGCACGTTGCCAGTGCGTCAATAAAATAAAAATACATATACTGCCAGAGCCGTGCTGGAGTCAGAGTACAATAGGCGTAAAAGCCTAGGATTGATTGTGACAGATGCATCCACAGATAGTCCCATATGAATCGTCAGTGTGTCAGTATATCAGACATGTGAAAGCTGGTCGGCCAATCCTTGACTTATTAGTCTTGGTGCGGTGGTCCAGTGGAAAGATGCCTGGTTGCTGATGCTATGCGGAGTTGCAGAATGGCGGTTCGATCCCCCGACCGGGAGATGGTGATCAACAAATTAAACTAACGGGTGCATCACTGTCGGCTAAGTTAGCACATGGAAATTGAAGCCGCACGTTGCCAGTGCGTCAATAAAATAAAAATACATATACTGCCAGAGCCGTGCTGGAGTCAGAGTACAATAGGCGTAAAAGCCTAGGATTGATTGTAACAGATGCATCCACAGATAGTCCCATATGAATCGTCAGTGTGTCAGTATATCAGACATGTGAAAGCTGGTCGGCCAATCCTTGACTTATTAGTCTTGGTGCGGTGGTCCAGTGGAAAGATGCCTGGTTGCTGATGCTATGCGGAGTTGCAGAATGGCGGTTCGATCCCCCGACCGGGAGATGGTGATCAACAAATTAAACTAACGGGTGCATCACTGTCGGCTAAGTTTGCACATGGAAATTGAAGCCGCACGTTGCCAGTGCGTCAATAAAATAAAAATACATATACTGCCAGAGCCGTGCTGGAGTCAGAGTACAATAGGCGTAAAAGCCTAGGATTGATTGTGACAGATGCATCCACAGATAGTCCCATATGAATCGTCAGTGTGTCAGTATATCAGACATGTGAAAGCTGGTCGGCCAATCCTTGACTTATTAGTCTTGGTGCGGTGGTCCAGTGGAAAGATGCCTGGTTGCTGATGCTATGCGGAGTTGCAGAATGGCGGTTCGATCCCCCGACCGGGAGATGGTGATCAACAAATTAAACTAACGGGTGCATCACTGTCGGCTAAGTTAGCACATGGAAATTGAAGCCGCACGTTGCCAGTGCGTCAATAAAATAAAAATACATATACTGCCAGAGCCGTGCTGGAGTCAGAGTACAATAGGCGTAAAAGCCTAGGATTGATTGTGACAGATGCATCCACAGATAGTCCCATATGAATCGTCAGTGTGTCAGTATATCAGACATGTGAAAGCTGGTCGGCCAATCCTTGACTTATTAGTCTTGGTGCGGTGGTCCAGTGGAAAGATGCCTGGTTGCTGATGCTATGCGGAGTTTCAGAATGGCGGTTCGATCCCCCGACCGGGAGATGGTGATCAACAAATTAAACTAACGGGTGCATCACTGTCGGCTAAGTTAGCACATGGAAATTGAAGCCGCACGTTGCCAGTGCGTCAATAAAATAAAAATACATATACTGCCAGAGCCGTGCTGGAGTCAGAGTACAATAGGCGTAAAAGCCTAGGATTGATTGTGACAGATGCATCCACAGATAGTCCCATATGAATCGTCAGTGTGTCAGTATATCAGACATGTGAAAGCTGGTCGGCCAATCCTTGACTTATTAGTCTTGGTGCGGTGGTCCAGTGGAAAGATGCCTGGTTGCTGATGCTATGCGGAGTTGCAGAATGGCGGTTCGATCCCCCGACCGGGAGATGGTGATCAACAAATTAAACTAACGGGTGCATCACTGTCGGCTAAGTTAGCACATGGAAATTGAAGCCGCACGTTGCCAGTGCGTCAATAAAATAAAAATAAAAATACATACATACATACAGAATGCAGAATGGCGGTTCGATCCACCGACCGGGAGATGGTGATCAACAAATTAAACTAACGGGTGCATCACTGTCGGCTAAGTTAGCACATGGAAATTGAAGCCGCACGTTGCCAGTGCGTCAATAAAATAAAAATACATATACTGCCAGAGCCGTGCTGGAGTCAGAGTACAATAGGCGTAAAAGCCTAGGATTGATTGTGACAGATGCATCCACAGATAGTCCCATATGAATCGTCAGTGTGTCAGTATATCAGACATGTGAAAGCTTGTCGGCCAATCCTTGACTTAATAGTCTTGGTGCGGTGGTCCAGTGGAAAGATGCCTGGTTGCTGATGCTATGCGGAGTTGCAGAATGGCGGTTCGATCCCCAGACCGGGAGATGGTGATCAACAAATTAAACTAACGGGTGCATCACTGTCGGCTAAGTTAGCACATGGAAATTGAAGCCGCACGTTGCCAGTGCGTCAATAAAATAAAAATACATATACTGCCAGAGCCGTGCTGGAGTCAGAGTACAATAGGCGTAAAAGCCTAGGATTGATTGTGACAGATGCATCCACAGATAGTCCCATATGAATCGTCAGTGTGTCAGTATATCAGACATGTGAAAGCTGGTCGGCCAATCCTTGACTTATTAGTCTTGGTGCGGTGGTCCAGTGGAAAGATGCCTGGTTGCTGATGCTATGCGGAGTTGCAGAATGGCGGTTCGATCCCCCGACCGGGAGATGGTGATCAACAAATTAAACTAACGGGTGCATCACTGTCGGCTAAGTTAGCACATGGAAATTGAAGCCGCACGTTGCCAGTGCGTCAATAAAATAAAAATAAAAATACATACATACATACAGAATGCAGAATGGCGGTTCGATCCCCCGACCGGGAGATGGTGATCAACAAATTAAACTAACGGGTGCATCACTGTCGGCTAAGTTAGCACATGGAAATTGAAGCCGCACGTTGCCAGTGCGTCAATAAAATAAAAATACATATACTGCCAGAGCCGTGCTGGAGTCACAGTACAATAGGCGTAAAAGCCTAGGATTGATTGTGACAGATGCATCCACAGATAGTCCCATATGAATCGTCAGTGTGTCAGTATATCAGACATGTGAAAGCTGGTCGGCCAATCCTTGACTTTTAGTCTTGGTGCGGTGGTCCAGTGGAAAGATGCCTGGTTGCTGATGCTATGCGGAGTTGCAGAATGGCGGTTCGATCCCCCGACCGGGAGATGGTGATCAACAAATTAAACTAACGGGTGCATCACTGTCGGCTAAGTTAGCACATGGAAATTGAAGCCGCACGTTGCCAGTGCGTCAATAAAATAAAAATACATAGCTAAGTTTATAAGCATCCAATCTGGAGAACCGCCTCACGCTAATTAAAAGGTGAGACACCGCCAAGGAAAAGTAGTACCATGTTTCTATGTTGATCAAAGGCTGTTAAATGCGTGAAATTAAGACAAGTTTAACGAGCCATTCTTCCTATAATTAAAAGTACTCCCTTTATACGGGAAGAATTAATCCCTAGACATCTAGGCCAGAAAAAGAGGAAACTTTCACATGAGAATGACCGAATCACCTGTTAAAACTTTTAGGTGTGGTCATCCGCCGCCTGTGACGTCACCAAATATTATAAAAGGAGGAAGCGCGCTCTGAAACTTTGTCTTCCCACCAAAACTCGGCACCAGGGAGGAACAGATATCATTAGGCTTCTTGCGTGTCGCAAACCAAATTCTGCTGTTTTATTATTATTTCATTATTATACTTGGCCTGGAAAGTTAAAAACAATGAAGAGATAGGCATTAGGTTTTGATTAATGTTCCCGCAGCCAACTACCATGCGGGAACGATAAGATTTAGCATTATCGGATTCGTCTGAAGAAGAATCGGTACCAGTTCCAAAACGGTTCCTGTGCAGCTCGTTATTAGCTAGCGGAGAGCCCTGTATCAGAACTTTTATGAGAAAATCTGACCGCACACTTCATGTTAATAAGGATCATCTCTTCCAGTCAGCCTTTTGTGTGACGTGCTAGTATCGCTACACTGCTACACGCTACGGGGTGATCCATGCGAGGATCGTGCCATTTTAGCCACCCGTTTTGAATCTCGGTTCCCAGTCAAAGTTCTTCCGACCGAGAAAATGGCCCGCACGAAGAACACTACTTATAGATATCCCGTTAGTCATCGTCTTCCCGCAGCTACCGTAAGCAACGTACCGGCAGCGGATGTGAAATCCTGCCCGCAGCCGCGTTTGGAAGCGTTACACCGGTACCAGTTACTTCATCCACACCAGTCCTGAAGTGGCAAAAGTCTCCCGCAAAATCCAGTCTGGCAGCACCCACATCAGTTATTAGCCATCCAGCTACGGTCACTACACCCGCCACCGTAGTGTCTAAGACAGTGTTAGCCAGTCAGCCGATTTCGGTAGTGATTACGACACCTGTGGAAATAGACATTCCAAGTTACCCGCAGTCACCATCTCCACCAGAACTTACCATAGACGAGGGACCAGGTCCGTCGCAGCCTGCGGCGATTAGTGTAACTCCGACCCGTGTTATTCAGCATCCGCCTCCTCGCCTTTCTGACCCAACAATCAGAAAGGGAACCAGGCTGGAATGACCATATGCGGGAAAGAGACGGATCGCCCACACACAGGACATTCAGCCCGTGCCTAACACCACCGCAAGTCGTCTGTTAAAATATGTTAAGATTCGGAAAATGCCATCTCCTGCCGTGCCCGCTCCCACATCACGACCTCAGCCTATGGTACAGCTCACCGCCATCACCACGACAGCTACAACAGCCACAACGGCGACTACCACCACTACAGCATCACTGACATTAGCAACCACTAGTACCGCCGCTGCCTTACGGACAGCTATATTAGAGCCGGAAGTAACTGTGAGAGACATTATGGACGAGCATATTTCCGCCACCATCACTTCAGATGTTTCCGACAGTGCCAGTAATAGTGAAAGCATCTCAGCAATGACAGTGCATCCACCGCGACCCACCACCGTCAGTCGCGGGACCCAGACTCAAAGGGGGAAATTTCGCTGCAGAGGTGTAGTCATGTGTGATACAGCAGAAACATCAATAGTGCGATTCGCGGAAATGTATTAATTATTACTTTATTTTTGAAATACTTTCCTTCTTATAGGTGATGTGTACCGTACCCCTTTGTTTACCCGGGGTGCGCAAGTAATTCGGTATGATTTAATAAATACCTCGTGAGGGTAAATTACATGGTTTATATATACCTTGTCTTTTTCTTATTATTGTGTTATTATATATTTAAACGTAAATTGTGGTACGTTGGAGCTTGGGTGTTCTCTGCGGAGAGAATAATTATCCGCACTCTGAGAGAACACCCATGCGAGCTATTGTTTAGAATCATCTACTAAATAAAGTTACAGCACGCACCATAATATTAACAAGTACACATATTGATGCAAGGCAGCAATGGTAAATAGCGTGCCCGGAGGGTATTATAATTCTGAGAATAATCTCAACTGTTTCATGAAAAAATAAAGTTATATAAAGGCATACAAGCCACTGATGATAAAAATATAGGCGGACAATACCACAAAAGAAGGAATATTTCTTGCAAAAAAGATATGGGCAGTATTAGCTATGGGCTAGGAAAATCAGCTTATATTTTTGGTCAGTCCATCAATTTTTCCATCCATCCTTTTTCTCCAGGCCAAACTCCTTAACAGAGAGAGGAACAGACAAAATTAAGAACAGCCAGTGATGAGAAAATTGCTCTGCTGCATCAATAGAGAGTAACAGATCAAATTTGGGTCATTAGGTATCAACAACTTGTAAAGATAAAGAAATCAACAGAACTGGCAACCCAGTCAGTAGAAAATCGCTGCAAGAAGCAGTACAAACCCTGACACCCATTCACACATATTAAGGAAGACTGTAAAGAATATTTAAAACCTAAATCTTGATACCTTCTTAAACAGACGTGAAGAGATTATTACCCAGAAATAAATTGTTGAACTATACACTGCAATGCTAGTGAAATGCACAAAGCAAGTATATTTTTGATGCAATACAGGACCCCGATCTGTACTGACAGATAACCTTTTCAACAAAGTTAAGTGGCCTTGATAGAACCAATACCGTGAACCTCGTTTTCTCCAATGAAAATGATATAGTAGAAAACATTCTGACTGAAGACCCAGTGGGAAAAAGCCATGACATCGTGATCTGTTTCATTTAGCTATCATATCTATGTTACCTATTAAACAATATCTTTACTGGAAACAGTGACAAACTATTAAATCAAATATTTTTGCCCGACAAAAAGGCCAAAATCGGCCTCAACCGTTGTAATGATGACGATCTTGTTGACCATGTGTACACATGTCAGTGTATTAGCCTGATAAGTCCGGTTCTACCAGTACATGCGGCTAATAATATGGGATATATAGAAATATTTTCACATTACTATAATAAATATTTGGCACAGCACGAGAACATAGTGAGTTCTACACGGCCTTATGTTCGAAAACTGGCTACAGGGCATGTAGAGATATTCTGGTACCGAATATAGTACATTATTGGAATTTGACAATGGTGTGCCACTACTAAATTGCATATGACGAAATTACTGTGTAAACCGTTAATACTTTATTAGCGTATTCATATAATGTATCTAACCATATGGGTGAACTTCTGGGGTCGAACCTATTGCAAACAGTGTGGTACAGAAACTCGTTGATCTGACAGAATTTGGGCCAATGGAATTGTGTACTATGAAATTACGTTCCTTTTTTAAATTCGGAATACAACTAGCATATTTCCTATAGGTATTTGTGGGTGAAATTCTGGGGGTGAATGTATTGCAATGAAAACCATGAATTAGCCTAAGTTTGAGCTTATTTACGTTACAAAAATTTTAAATCTCACTACGTCGTAAGCTTATGCCTATACCTATCTAAACATACGGGTGATATTCTGGGCCGAACCCATTATGAGCGATATGTCAGGACATATCGACACCTCTCTGAATGTGGTGAATGTGAACCAACCATATTACAATGGGGCCATATGGCGAATATGTAATTACGTTTGCTGCCTGTGGCCACAACATGCCAGGCCAAATTGCTTTCAAAATATTCAACACGATGTGGATTAAATAGTAATGGCATAGAATTCGTACACTTGGCGGACTATTCAATGGTCATGATGGAGCTTGATACATCTTTCAGTACACATTTTGATTGTGGCGTCAACCTGCACATGGCGTAATTGATTATGACGTCATATATTTGAGTGATACAGAGATAATCCAGCCATTATCATAGAAAATACTGGTGACGATCTTGTTGATCATATATACAAACTTTAGGGTATTTGCCTGATATGTCAGGTTCTAGCAGTACACGGGGCTAATAATATGGGATATATAGAGAGATTTTCACATTATTATAATAAATATTGTGTAGTAGAATTGTGCAATATTTCGCACAAAGCACGAGAACATTGTGAGTTCTACATGGCCTTATGTTCCAAAACTGACTGCAAAGCAAGTACAGATATTGTGGTACCGAATATAGTAAATTATTGGAATTTGACAACTGTCGATCGGTCGCTACTAAATTTCATATAACGAAATAACTGCACAGTACAATTTAAAAAACCTTTGATAGTTTATTAGCATATAGGTATCTAACCGTATGGGTCAAATTCTGAGGCCGTACCTATTGCAGACTGTATGGTACAGATCTGCCAGAATTTGAGCCAATTTTTATGCATGTTTTACTTTTGAAATTTACCGCACCCATAGTACGCCTCAAGACTGTCTGTAACAAGTCTGTAATTTTACCCCATCTCGAATGTGAATCATACTAAAGTACAATACGGGAAAGGTTAAACAGACATGGTGCATCATCGTTGTCCTCATAATTTATTAACCCTGTATTACCTAAATTGAGTCAAGAATATAAAAGAATTTGCTTATTGAGTGCCTATTTGCAGGCCAATAGACGACTGTTTTGAAGAGTTACTATTGGAATGACTGGCTCAATTATCGAACCAGTCATTTCAGTGGTGAATTTTCAAAAACTATCTTCTCTTGACTTGCAAATTAACATCCTCAAGATCACTGCAGAGTCCGGTTTTTGACGGCCTCCTCGTGAAAGGGTTAAAATACAACATGGACAGTCGTTGTCGTTGCAATACTTAATACAGGTCTATGATCGCAACAAGTAGGTGGGTAGGGTGGGGTGGGCTACCAGTCAAAGTATTAAAAAGATATTCGTATAGTTGTCTTTATCTGAGATATTGAAATTTCGGTGTTAAACATTCTAAAGGATTTTGTTAGAAAAACACACAATTGTGCCCAAGTAAGTCAGATCCTGGTGGTGGTTGCAGGCCTAACGTTAGTCAATCGGTCACTGAATCCGGATGGTTTATTAATACATTAATACCGCGCTCCTGATGGTATCGATGGATCTCGGAGCTTCTTGACTATCAATTTCCAGAAAACTATACAGATAAGGTGTTGACTATTTTGAAACCAATTTGACTGGATGCTGTTGCTGCTTGTGGCAGTAACATCGCCCAGTCAAAGTAGTTTCAAAATATTCATCAGCATGTTTTGTAAATAGCAAAGACATACAATTCGTACAGCGTGTCGGACTATTAAGCATTTAAGACGGACTAAATCGAGTCAGTCATGACGTCATGATTATGATGTCATCATATACGCCACGTCGTTGATTATGACATCATATGACGTAATATGATGGATAGACAACATGAAAATGCCCATTAGCAAGTGGTATTAATTATCCTCCCTCCGTCAGAGGACGAGTATAATTTATTCTGGGCAACAATCTATGTTTACCCTTGTTAAAATATGTGACCTATAAATATGGGTGGTCTCTTAATACAAGTGGTCCATATTGTGTGGGCCACGCATTACCAAGTGGTATTAGCCATGTAATGCTCAATTTCCTCATGACAATTTCAATAGAGAGATCCGTTTCTAGGTATGCTACGCCTATTTCTAGCTAAGCTCCACCCCTTTTTTGCATGTTGGAATCGATGTATATATATATACCCTGAATAATGAATTCCCAGACTTGCAATTTCAAGGTAACTATACAGGTAAGCTTATGAATATTTTGAAACTAATTTGACTGGGTGCTTTTAAAGGTTTGCTGCCTCTGGCCGCAACAACGCCGGGTCAAATTAGTTTTCTACCACGTAGTAATTTGAAAATATTCAACACGGTGTTGATTAAATAGTAAAGACATACAATTCGTACACTTGCCGGACTAGTCAATGTTCATGACTCGATACGCCATTTATTTACACATTTTGGATTGTGACGTCAGCCTGTGTATGACGTAATTGATTATGACGTCATATCATTTAGTTACAGATCGAATCCAGCCATTATCATAGAAAATGACAGTTGAATAAATAGCAAAGACATACAATTCGTACAGCGTCTAGTCAAATTAGTTTCAAAATATTCAACAGCATGTTGATTAAATAGTAAAGACATGCAATTCGCATACTTGACTGGCTATTCAATGTTCTTGGTGGAGCTAGATACGTCATTCATTACACATTTTGATTGTGACGTCCAGCTACATCTGACCTAAATAATTATGAGGTCATATACTGCAGAAACAGATCAGAAAAATGCATTATCATAGAAAATGTCCTTTGGCTAATTGTCGTCCAAAAGACCAGTGTGGTTTTTCTTTTGCAGCTTACTACTGTAATTATAGGATCGATTATCCAACCTGTCATTCCAGTGGTAAACATTCAAAACAAGTTCTCCGGCGAGTAGCTAATGCAAATGGACATTTCTCACGATCACCGCAAGAAGCCATTTGTGGTCACTTTGAAAGAGTGCTAAAGAGACACCGCACGTGGGCGTGAACTTGAGTACTTTCGTCTGCAGAAGGAATAATAAACATGTGCGCAGTCCTCCAGCAAAAGAAGAGTACTTATTTAGAGTAGTTATTTGGAGTTCCGTTGGCCGTTTATTAAAATAATTAAGTGGTCATCGCAGCGCAAACTCTATTACAGTCGGACCAGAACAAATAAGAGAACTCGCCATGAATCACACACATGAAGATAATAATTATGAAATATCCAGCTATCTAAAAATAGAACCGTGTCTTCGCGCCAAGAATTATTCTCTAGATCTTGTATCGATGGAGATCTCGTGAGACACAGCCCCACAATCCGCTGCGCGAAATGGCCGCGCCTATAGGCAATTCTGGACAGCAATAAATAGAAGCGTTCCCATGGAGCGGGCACGCAATAAAACAAAACAAAAAAAGAAATGCCTGGAAAAATGATTCCAGGTCAAAATTGAAAACTAAAGGTATACCTCCCCTCTCCTCTTGGCACCTCTATGTGCTCTGTCTCTTGAATACGCATCTATTGCTTCACTACTCCTCTCCAGCCACGCGGCTACCCAGGAAGTCTAAAATTCCTGCCTAGCGTGCGTCCGTGCGTTGATCCACCATGCGCGATCGTTTGGCGTGGATGTCAAACTAGGAGGGGGTGGTGTAGTTCGGATCGACCGGTCTGATACCGGTTGTACCAGCTAAGCTGGGTATGCCCCGCCCATCCTGGATTCGTTTCCTGAACACGGCCCCCTGGGTAGAGCCATAAGCATATATAGGCCTATGGGAGAGATCGTGGTACGAAAACGACTAAGTTCGTTAAAACGCATGATGTGCATGCGCGCACCAGTATACTGTTTTTGATGGAGCGCGTAGTTACGACCAAGATGGGATGGCGCTTTTAGTGTACCGAGATGGTACCCTGTAATCTTTATTGATTGCCTGTTCCCATTAAATCTGGCATTGATCAAGACCAGAATTCACCGGGCTTTTTAAATCGGTTAAGAAATGGCTGCCTTTTCCACGGAAAACACTTCTTGATTATCTTCAAAATATTACCGTGACGTCATAACCACATGGACACAAAATTTCTAGAATATTCTAGAACATTCGGCTGCGCTATTACTAGCTATGCGCTAATTGGCTGTTGCTCGAACGATGATTGGATGGAGCCTGCACCTGTGACGTCACGAGGAGTATAAAAGGAGACACGATCCAGTGATCGAGAGCATCCTCGGGCAGGGGCCGAACAGGTTGGATCTGTACCAGCTACTATCAGCGCAACAGACAATACATGTATTTTTTCGATGTCCTCCCGCCATGGGTCTTCTTGCGGAAATCTTGTTTGCGGAAAACAGCTTACGGGAACCAACGTGTGGGAACTTTCCAGCTTCCTGAGAATGCATCAACGCACGTCAACTATGGAGTGACGTATCAATTTCAGTAACACGGTGGCCTAACTTGAGAATGACTACCGAGGATTCAAGTAACTATACTTCACAGTTTAATCATTTCTCTATATGGGTTTCGTTAATTATATTGTATCTGTAAGAACGGTCCCGATGACTAAAAGGAACCGTAGCGGTCTTAGGCCCGCTAGTTATAATTTCTGTATTATGTTTATAGTTATTCTCATTTTCCTCAATGTGTTGCTAACCGCACTATAGTAGGTTCGTTAACGTGTACTGATATATATATATATATATATATATATATATATATATATATATATATATATATATATATATATATATATATATATATATATATATATATATATATATATATATATCTTGATGATTTGATACCGTATTGATTGTTCTGGTTAGATTATGTATATATATGGCCAGTGGCCATCCGTTCATATGTTTTGCTTATTTATAGAAAATATAGGACTGCAGTGCACGTAGGAAACACGATACAGCAACACTTATATTTGCAGCACTTTCTCCTGCCACCAACAATTTTTCACTGAGGTCGCTGTCCATGCTATGACTCTGTTTATCCCGGCATGCTACCGACTAAACCTTTTCTAATCAGCTCGATAGGATAGGTTCAAAATGATTAGAGACACTTTCTTCATTGCATACTCTGTAATATACTCTTCTCTTCCGTCAATGTGATAATCAAGCCCCGCACTCATAACTCCAAGATTTTGTCTCTCTTCATGCTCCACTCAGCCTTGTGGCTTCTTAATTTGTCCCTATCCGTACCATGGGCTGATCCGACTCTGGGGAACTATTGGGGTTTCTGAGCGGTGATGGCCAGGGAGTGGTATCACACACATTCCCGCGTATCTTTGGATACTTAGTAGTTAGCACTTTAGCCAATGTAGGAAATCACTGCGAAAACATATATTAATTATGATTTTATTTACTGAGCCAACCTTCCACACCACAGTGCAAAATAGGGCAACTTGTACATAAACCTAACTACAGGTTAAACGGTTGGTTCCATAGGACTCGGTGACGGGCGAGATACGTACCACCACCGAATTCCATCAGAATGTCTGGGCATGATATTTAGATCTGCCGCGCCCTTGCGGGAAGGACATTTACGGTGGGTATTCGTCTCTCTCACCCCCACCATAACGATAGAACACTGGTCTAATATGCCTTCGTGAAAAGTAACCCATGTCTTGTAACGTTTTATGTGGCTACGGAGCGGGATGTCTGGATTCTTATCGAGTTCGGAGATCTTACCAAGTAACATGTATGAGCAATGTCTTCAGTATTGATGTCTTAGGGCATCTGTTCTCAGTGACAGCCGTGTCTAATAGCTAGGTAGATCCAGCCAGTTGTGGCCAAAAATAGTTCTTATTTTGAAAACAACTAAAAGCTAATTAAAAAAAGCAGAAGGCCCGCATAAATAAAGTGGCAACTACTAATTCAGCATACTAATAATCACATAAGACGGTGTCGAGGGAATCCATCAGGAATCGCCCGTCCCATCTTCACGTAAAACAGCACGCACCCCTATAGTCATAATCTCACTAGGTATGGTCTTTTCTTTCTCAAGCATTTTTGGTTGAAATATTAGAGTGGGCCAGTTTTTTCCTACTACTCTTCTTCCGCTTTAAGCCGTGGCGCAAGGCTCAGTGACGACAGTCCACATGAGGATACTACTCCTCACACAAACTAGCACTAGGAGTAGTGCCCGCGTGAGGCGCACAACCTTTCATCTGAGATAACCTTCTTCCTTTCAGTTTAGATGTATAATATCTTATATTAAGTTAATTAGTTAAGTCTCGTGTAAGGGATCCTCCCTTGCGGGGATACCTCTGTGGACCTACGAGTCTGTGTGGTACCTCCAGGAGGCCCATTTTTAAAAGTTCATATACCTGTCTCTATGTCTCGTATTTTCGCATGCTCTTACTATAGTTTTATCTAGCACATTTATAATTGTTTAGGTAAAATCATTGTATAGACTTATATTTTTAGTTCACCAAATCAAATCTTGTAAGTCCATAGATCACGAAATTGCTATGGACAGGCATACTGGTGACACAAATTCTTGGGATGAGACAGTTGTGTTTAATGTTCGCGACAATGGTCGCACGGACCCAACGGAACAATTGAGTGTTTGTTTCCCGCAGGGCAGTCTAGTGCAAGGTCCGTCACCCCAAGACCGGATGTTGACCAGCGTCATCACTCGGCGTGCACTTGTGGTGCGGCGAGTCAACATGATACACCAGAACGGCCCGACACTACCCGGCAAGCTACAGAAGGAACGCATAGACGAGATCAACAAACATATCTCCAGTTAACCAATTTGGTGACCACATTCAGCACGACCCTCGCCACCAATCACTTCAGGACAACGAACACCACCAACACTGCACTGCCACCAAACACCTGTTTCGGATGTGGTCAGCCAGGCCATTTTAGGGAACGGTGTCCTAACTGACCTCCTTCCACAATGCCTGCCTCTGACTGCAGCACACCACGACTGGAGAAGCCATCAACCTCTTAAGGGCACCGAAGGTAGAGTCACCTCGGTGCCCGTATTCGCTTCCCGGCTCAACTGCGGCCTTCGTACAACAACGTTCAGTGGCCAAATATTATCAACTAAATTCAGCTTTTACACCTACACCAAAATGCACAGCTTCACATATGTCGATGCCTACGATGCCACCCACATCGCCATCTCCCTCTTTCTCCATACATAACAAGCCTTCTTTCCTTTGTAAAACAGCAGTGGTAGGTTGTAGCACCTCCGCTGAAACAACGTTTTTGCAAGTACCACGTCCCGCTACCAAGACACTGAATTCCCGGTGTCCCTTGGTGGTATGCAAAACACCGCAAAACACCGCCCCACACAACATCATCTCCCGCATCCAAAGACAGCAGTGACTCAGGAGAAATGGTTAACTCCGCCTCTTGGATTCACAAATGCTGATGTAAACGGGGAGAAACACGGCCCTACCGGCATCGCTGTTTCTTCTGTGTTTCGCCAAAACATCCAATGAAGCATTGCAAGAATGACTCGTGCAGGTGGAGCTTATCTGTCATCCTGTATGCACAGCTGTCTACACTAATACTGCATACCCTGAAACAGCAACATCTCCATCATCATTGCTACCCCCAGCTCTTCCTTCACTGCAGCCCTCACAGCAGCGGCGATGACGGACTGGCCTTTTCCTCACTCAGCTATCCACCATATTAAAAGAAGCAATTCAGAAACAGTCCGATTACATGCAGAATGATTCCGCTCTGTCACCATTGTCGCAGACGGCGTCATTGGAAACTCTTCCACAGGTACACCGCAAAGTGATATACAAATGTGCCTGTCTGTTTAGCGGTGATACCACCAGTGCCACCGTTGACACTGGCACTTCAATCACGGTATTCAACAAGCGTTTATATGAGAGCATCCAACCTCATAAAAAGCTTCCCCTTAAACCTACAAACATTTACCTACAGACGGCTACGGGAGCTGATGTGCCCATAGTTGGTGTAGGCAATTTAGTCATCCAAATAGAGGAGAGGCAATTCATACAGCGAGTTGTCATCGCCTCTATTCATAATGATGCCATCCTTAGCTCTAATTTTTCTCAGTGCCAGCGAAGCCAACAGACATTGCAAACAACAGGAACTCGACATACACAGCCGACGAATACCTCTTGGACCGGCATCATCGTTATTCCGCATGGCCAATTTGAAACTCAAACCCAAGAAATGTCATCTCGTTAGACAGAGCATTGAGTTCCTGGGACGCGTCATATCCGGTGATGGGGTGTCTACTCAGCCATCAAACTAAGGCAGTAGCGGAGTGGCCCACGCCCTATTCAGTCACAGAGACATAGTTTGCTTGGCTTATGCCAGTACTATCGCCATTATATCCGACATTTCAGCGAGGTTGCTTCACCTCTCTACAAGATCACCGAAAAAGATCGACCATTCGAGTGGACGAGTGAGTGTGAAGGCTCCTTCAGGGTGCTGAAGGAACTCTTGACGACCGCCCCGATTCTTGCTCATCCTAATCTAAACCTCGATTTGATCTTAGACACTGATACGTCAGCTTATGCTATCGGCATGGTTCTATCACAGGTCACAGAAGACGGAACGGAACAGGTATTGGATTCTGGTTCGCGTACTCTGAATAAAATGGAGAGAAAGTATGCAACCACCAAGCGAGAACAACTACATTTCGTCAAGTATTATAAACACTTTCTGTATGGGCGCCCTTTTACAATCCGTACAGACCATGCCTCACTATGCTGGCTCAGGAACCTGAAAAATCCGAAGGGCCAGGTAACGAGATGGCAGGAATCCCTGCAGACCTATAACTTCAACGTTGTTCACCGTCCCGACAAATTGCATGGAAATGCCGACGCCATCATTAGAGTTGGCATGGAGGCTGCACACGAAGAGGCCGCTACCGTGACACAGTCAACACAGCCATCTCCGGAGTTCCCTGAATTAGGGTGTGCAGAGTGGAATCCGGAGAAAATATCACACCACCAAACAACAGACATACAGACACGAAATATATATGCGTGGATCCAGGAGGGGGTACATCCTCCCCAGGCATCGGTAAAACCATTATCCACCACGGCAAAATATTATTACCAACAGTTCGAAGAATGTCATTTGATAAATAACGTTCTGTACATAAAATAACCATCTGGTAGTCATGATCTTATTTTAAAACAACTACATGATGACGCTGGGAATCTGGTCGTGGAAAGGACTGTTGCCTGTATCAAACTGAGATTCCACTGGATCGGGATTCGCGATGGTGTCAAGGCATGTGTTGCCAAATGTATCCCATGACCATGACACGCTGTTGGCCAACATCATATCGCACCATCGCAACTTAAGATTGTTGGTGCAATACAACGGATGACGGAAGTAAATACATCCTCGTATTGCAAGACTACTTTACGAAGTGGGTAGAAGCATTTGCCTTGCCAGACCAAGAGGCATCCACCATAGCGGATGTCCTGGCAAGCAATGTGTTCTGCCGTTTTGGTATGCATTATGAGTTGCACTCCGATCAAGGAAGTAATTTTGAGAGCTGGCTCATATTTGAGCTCTACAAATTGTTCCATATCGTCTAAACAAGGACGACTCCATATCACCCCCGGAGTGACGGGATGGTAGAGCGATTTAACAGAACTCTCACTGAGATGCTTATGAAGGAAACACGCCTTGATTGTAGAGAGTGGGATCTACGGCTCCCATGTGTACTCATGGCTTACTGCACTTCAGTACATTCCAGCACGGATTATACCCCTGCTCGGTTAATGTTAGGCCGTGAATTAGCCTTACCCCTGGATCTGGCCATGCCTCGGATACCAGGAGAGAAAAATTCACCATCTCTCTACATTGAATTCTTGCAGCAGCGGATAGAACAAGCCCACGAGTTAGTGAGAGAAACACTATCAACTGCACACCGGCGGCAAAAGACGTGGCATGACCGGAGTGTGCATGGAGATCCTTATGAAGCAGGAAGGATGGTTTGGGTACACGATTCACGACGATCTGCAAACGTGCCAAGTAACCTGAGTTGCAAGTGGAAAGGCCCATATGTGGTAGTAGGTAAGACGTCGGACGTAACATAACGTATCCATGCTTCGGATGGCCTGACCTCAGTCATCCACTTCGATCGGCTTAAACCATGTGTCAGTGATGACCTAGCACCAGAGCTCGGGCTGGGCATTTCTCGTGACACCGGTACCCAGACAGATATTTCTATGGAAATTAGTGTTCCCACGGTTAGTGCAGAGCACAGTGGTGCCAGTTCAACCCCACTTCTACCAAGCCAGAATGCGGGTGAACAAGCGGCTAACGCTGACGACGATGACGAGATTCGTACTCGCCCTCTCCCTCCTCAGCACAGGTCTACTCGATCTGGAAAGCCGTATCTGAAGAACTTTTGTGTTTGTTTTGTCCAAGAGACCGGATGGAAAACCTGTTCCTCTGATCTCTTCCCATTCCCACCCACTTCATGCTATACCCCCATCATAGAGTTGCCACAAGCGGAGGCTGAGGCTGACCCAAGCCATGCTTCCCGTGGGGTGGAACATATGATGAATAGCATGGAAGTGAAGAGGTTAAATGAAGCCTTGGCCTGTCTAGAACCGCAAAACCATACAACAAGGTGTACCCGACCACACCCCAAACCCGCGAAACCACGCCCCTCCCAAGGGACACCCTTTTCCATACTCCCATCACCACCATCACTCCAATTCACGTCCCTCATCTATACACCAAGTTCGGACATCACCGGCCCAGTCCATTTCACACTCCACCCATTGTCTGTCGACCATCAATCTTCAGAAACTGCTGCTACAGAGGAGGTGGCATCCTGCACCGCATTGACCAACATTACCTATGCGGTGGGCAGGGAAGCAGCCTGTTCAGCAGACCATCTGCTAGAATTTTCCAGGTGTTTAAAAACTACGACAGGACACCAACCATCGTGTAACTGGAGATGACCACATCCCCCCCCCCCCGTCCAAAGGCCACCCCATCCATTCGGCCTACTATACTCATGAGCAGTCAGGACATCACACCTCAGACAGAACGTCATCACATACTGAACACACCTGCCATCAAGGCTGGATACGTCAATTTGTCATTGCGCGTACATCCCATACATACTCTGTTATCCCCAGCATAGCAGAGAATTCAACACCGGCAACAATATCATTTAGCAGCTTTTACCGGTATTAATTAATTCCCGATAGACACAACAGACTTGGCGTTCACCAGCATGGTAAACTGGAATGTGCCCACTTCACTTTAACATTGGCATCATACAGCAGCCCAGACATCTCGACAACAACATTATCATCAACAAACAACAGCCAACAAATTTCCGTCTCATATACACGTAATAACAGTCGATATTATTAAGAGAGCAAGATGCCCGCATTCTCGTCAGTCACGAGTAGGATTTTGCTATCGAATAGTTGAATTCGATAATGGATTAATCAAAGTTACGACAGCATCCGACAGGTCATCTGTGCTCTAAAGTAACTCTGTCCTGCCCACGGGCTCGGCCATTACAGAGCGAAATACCCTCAAGGTTCTATAAAATTGACATCATGCCGCCTCCCACATTCCCGCACCTGGCGGCCATAAAAACGTCACCTTCAGGACAGCGCAAGTATCATCCACAGATAACCAGCCACGCATATCAGATTCAAATAACCAACATGTCAGAAACATAGACTCTCAGGTTGACTGTATTCACAATCTCCAAACGACGGCATTGTAAATTGTAACACTGTGTGCACCAACCTCCGAGTTGTACTGTAATTTAACCGTTATTAAATGGTATTAATGTGTCTGGTCTAGGCCGGGACGGAGCTAGTTCTACCCATCGAGGAGAATGCTTGGCAGCCCTCCCGCTCGGAAAATGCAGCCATCTTGTCGGGATCAGTAACTTTAATTTACCGCCTGGATAGATCTGTTTAAAACACACATCAAATGACTTACAACTGTACTGTTATATTTTTGATTAAGACACTAACTGCTCTACCGTGCTACAAATCATTAGCGCACGGGCCGGTAAAGCGGCATCAAAAAGCTATCAGTATAATTACAAGGAGAATTTCAAAAATTCTCTTCTCTGCGTTCCCGTCCATAATCAACACGGGCTGAGAACTACCTTTACAGACAACTATAAGACGCATGTGTAAGAACCCGCGCAAATAGGGACATTATTATAAAACGAAATCTTGATATAATATATATATATTTCCATATCTCGCATCTACAAAAGACTACATCTCAGCAACAGTATCTCGGCCATCGCCCTAAATAGCACATATGTTTCCAATCAACCACGTGTTTCCAAGGGCCACGTGACTTTTACTACTATTTCCAGTAAATTGGATCAAACGCTTTGAACCAAAGAGCCGCCCAAATACGCAACTAACACGGCGTGATGGAGGAGTGGCGAGGGTGAGGCAGGGTAATTACTGTTGACGTCACCTGGCTCCCACACACCCCATCGGGTGCTCCAGCCCAAAATTAAAATAGGCAAGTTTATAATCATTCAATCTGTAAAACTGCCTCACTCTAATTAAAAGGTGAGGCTCCGCGGGAATAAGTAGTACCGTGTTGTTATGTTGATCGGAAAACTTTAAATGCGCTAAAATAAGACTAAGTTAGTGAGCCTTTCCTCTTATAATTAAAAGTACTCCCTTTACATGGGAAGACTTAATCCAGTGACGATCAGAATGGGAAAAGTAGAAGCTTTCCATATAGGGCTGACCGAATCACCTGTTAAAACTTCCAGGTGTAATCATCCGCCGTCTATGACGTCACCAAATAGTATAAAAGGAGGACGCGTGCTCTGAAACTTCGTCTTCCTGTCAAAACTGTCTTATTATTAGTTCATTATTACAATACTTGGCCTGGAAAGTTAAAAATGAAGAGATAGGGTTTAGGTTTTAAATAAGGTTTCCGCAGCCAACTACCATGCAGGAACGAGATGTCACTCCTCGAAGATTTAGCATTGTCAGATTCGTCTGAAGAAGAATCGGTACCAGTTTCAAAAAGATTCCCGTGCAGCTCCTTATTAGCTAATGGAGACTCCTGTACCAGAACTTTTACGAGAAAGTCCGACCGCACACTTCATGTTAACAAGTATCATCTCCCTCGGACAGCCTTCTGCGTGATGTGTCAGTATCTCAATACTGCTACCCGCTACGAAGTGACCCATGCGCTCCATCATCATCACCATGTGTTAGAAGTGACATTAGTTCCAGGGGAAGAAAACGAGGATCGTGCCGTTTTAGCCACGCATTTTGAATCCTGGTTTCCAGTTAAAGTTCTCCCGACCAAGAAGGTGGCCCTGAAGAATACTACCCATAGACATCCCGTTAGTCATCGCCCTCCCGCGGCTACATTGGGCAACACACTGGCAGCAAGACGTGAAATCCTACACGCAGCCACGTCGGGGTGCACTAAGCCACTTCTAGTAACCCCATCTACACTGGTCCAGAAGCGGAGCAAGAAGCATACATCCTCCACAGAATCCAGTCCGGCAGCACCCGCATCCGTAACCAGCCACAAAACTGCAGCCACTACATCCGCACCCATAGTGTCCGAAGTGATCTCAGCCAGTCAGCCAATATCGGTAGTTATCACAACACCTACGGAGATGGAGACTCCAAGTTACCCGCAGTCACCATCTCCTCCTGACCTGACCATAGACGAGGGACGGGGACCGTCGCAGCCTGGGTCCATTAGCATTACTCCAAGCCGTGTCATTCAGCAACTGCATCCCAGGCTTTCTGATCCAGCCATCAGGAAGGGAACTACTCCGGAACGACCGTTCACGGGAAAAAGACACATCGCTCACATGCTGGACATCCAGCCCATGCCCAATGTTACTGCAAATCGTCTCTTGAAGTACGCCAAGTCTCGGAAGATGTCATCACCTGCCGTATCCGCTCCAGCATCATTGCCTCAGCCTACGATTCAACTCACCGCCATCGCCACGACAACCGCCACAGCCACCACGACCATCATGAAGACCACGGCATCGACCGCCTCGACACCCACTAGCACCACCGCTGCCTTACGGACAACTATTCTAGCACCGGCAGTAACTGTGAGAGACATTATAGACGCTCATATTCCCGCCATCATCACTTCAGACATTTCCGAAAGTGCCAGTAATAACGAACGCATCTCAGCATTAATAGTTCACCCGCTGGGACCAACCACCGTCAGTCACAGGACCCAGACTCAGTGGGGAAATTTTGCAGCAGACGTGTGATCATTTGTGATACAGCAGAACATCAGTGGTGCGATTCATGGAAACTTACTAATTAGTAATTTATTTTTGAAATATTTTTCTTTTTATTATATATGTTAGACCAATTGAATCCCGTCCCTAGGATGACTACGGTTATCCGACACAGCTGCGCAACTTAAGTTGCCCAGCTGTGACCCACACAAAATGAGCACTGCGGACTCCAGTGTTGTAGGAACGTCGTGTGCGATGTAAAGAATACAACACCATGCAGTGCAATAATGCCATAATCCCGTCATGCAGTCTCAGCTATGCTGGGACTGCCTGATAAACTAACTTTCGAGTTATTATTATTATTATGTCCTATTTTTCTTATTATTTTTCTTCCTGTCTTAGATGTCAGGACGGCTATGGGGTCAGCGAGAGCTCCCCGTTGTGGACCCGCTATAACGAGCCGCAAATATATTTTTAATCAAGATATATGTTGCGTACCCCTTTATTTAACTGGGGTGCGCAAGTAATTCGACCGTAATATTTTAGATATCCTGTTGGGGTATGTTACATGAAAATTATATATTTGATATACATATATATTATATTATTATATATCTTAAACTTAAATTGAGGTACGTTGGAGCTTGGGTGTTCTCTGCAGAGATAATAATTATCCACACCCAAAGAGAACACCCATGCGCGCTATTGTTTAGGAATCATTAGCTAAATAAAGTTGAAAGCACGCACCAAAATATTAAGACAGAAAAAAGAAAAAAAAGAAAAGGCCTGGAAAAATAATTCCAGGTCAAAAATGAAAAACTAAAAGTATCCCTCCCCTCTCCTCTTTGGCACCTCTATGTGCTCCGTCTCTTAAATACACGTCTATTGCGTCACTACTCCTCTCCGGCCACGCACCTACCCCGGAAGTCTATAATTCCTGCCTAGCGTATGTCCGTGCATGGATCCGCAATGAGCGATCGTTTACATGGATGTCAAAGTAGGAGGGGGTGGTGTAGTTCGGATCGACCGGACAGGTACCGGCCATACCAGCCAAAGCTAGGTATGCGCCGCCCGTCCTGGATTCGTTCCCTGAACATGCCACCCTGGGTAGAGCCATGTGTGTGTTGTAATATTTGAGGCGTTTATATGCTAGTTCCCAATGCTAGGGTCTAGACTCACGCCTGGCCTTTATGGTTTCTGTTGAATTCTTGTGAATTCTTGTGACGTCGGTTTGTGCATTAGCTTGTGTCTCTCTCTGTGTGTGTGTGTGTGTGTGTGTTGATCGTTGTCTCTCGATTTTGTCTCATGTTGCTGTTCTTTTCCATGGCTTTTTTTTGTTGCTCCTCATGCTTGGGAGTGTGTAATGGGGATGGCCTAACCTGGACCTAACGGGGGTGGGGAAGGGATGGGGTAGGTGTTGGGTCGGGGGAGGTGCGTACGGTCTTATGACCTGATGCACCCAAGGGGGGGGGGCTTTAGGTCAGAGACCTCCCGGCCCCTTTGGGGGGAGTGGGGAGGTTGGGGTGTGGGTTCTTTCGGGTCCTGGGACCCATTTGGTCTTCTGGCCATCATCCGAGCAGGACTGCTGTGCACGTAGGAAACACTATACAGCAACATTTATATATGCAACACTTTCTCCCGCCACCAACAATTTTTCACTGAGGTCGCTGTCCGTGCTATAACTCTGTTTAGCCCGGCATGCTACCGACTAAAAACCTTTTCTATTCAGCTGGATAGGATAGGTTCAAATGATTGGAGACAATTTCTTCATTAGGAAACACTTAGTGTACGCCTCTTTTCCGGTAGTTGCGATAATTTAGCCCCGCACTCCAGCAAGTTTGGGTAAGATTGGCCAAAATACCTAAAGGGCCTCATAATTTTAAGTTATTGTCTCTCTTCATGCTCCACTAAGCATTATGGCTTCTTAATTGTTTGGATGTCCCTATCCACACCATGGACTGATCCGACCCTGGGAAACTATTGGGGTTTCTGAGCGGTGATGGCCAGGGTGTGGTGTCACACACATTTCCCATGTATCTTCGGATACTCAGTAGTTAGCACCTTTGCCAATGTAGGAAAGCACTGTGAAAACATGTCTTAATTATTATTTTCTTTAATCTGCTGAACAATCCTCCCACACCGCAGTGCATAGCTTTTGTTTAAACCTAACGACAGGTTAAAAAGTTAGTTGCATAGGACCTGTTGATGGGCGAGATGCGCATCCCCACTGAATTCCTTAAAATATCTGGGCATGATATTCAAATCTGCCACGCCCTCACGGGAAAGACAGTTACGCTGGGTATTCGTCCCTCTTAACCCCACCATAACGATAGATCAGTTGCCTAAAAATGCTTTTGCGGAAAGTAACCAATGTCCTGTGATGTTTTATGGGGTTACGGAGCGAGATGTCCGGATTCTTATCCAGTTCGGAGATCCTACTTTAACATGTATGCACGCGGTCTTCGGTATTGATGTCTTAGTGCATTTGTTCTCAATGACAGCCGTATCAAGAAGCTAGGTAGACGCCAGCCATTTGCGGCCTAAAAATAATTCTTGTCTCTAAAAACGAAATGGTAGGTTAAGCATAGAAGAAGGCCCGCATAAATAAAAGCGGCAACTACTAATTCAGCATACTGAGAATTACATAAGACGGTGACGTGGAAATCCTTCGGGAATCGTTAGTCCCGTCTTCATATAAAACAGCACGCAACCTTATAATCATAATCTCACTAGGTATGGTCTTTTCTTTACAGCATTTTGGTTAAATATTAGGGTGGGCCCCTTTTGACTACTACTCTTCTCCCGCTTTACGCAGTTGCGACATTTTCCCGTGACGGAGGCGCGCGCGAGGCACTTGCCTCTCGCAAGGATTCGGTGACGACGGTCCACGCGAGGATAATACGTCTTACCCAAACTAGCACTATGAGTAGTGCCCGCGTGAGACACATGATTTTCCGTCACTACAAAGATAATTTTCTTTCCTTTCAGCTTAGAGGTATAATAGCTTATATTAAGTTAATTGGTTATGTCTCGTGTATGGGATCCTCCCTTGCGGGGATACCTCTGCGGACCTACAAGTCTGTGTGGTACCTCTGGGAGCCCCACGTTTAAAAGTTCATCAGGCTGTCTCTATGTCTTGTATTTTCGTATGCTCATTATTTTTATCTAGCATACTTGATGGTCGGTTTAGATAAAACTATTGTAGAGACTTATGTTAATTAGGTCACCAAATCAAATATTGTGAGTCCATAGATCACGAAATTGCTATGGACAGGCATACTGGTGACACAAACCCTTGGGATGAGACTGTTGTGTTTAATGTTCGCGACGATGGTCGCACGGCCCCACCGGAACGATTGAGTTCCACCGGCCTTAGGAGCCGGTCTTTGTTACCCGTAGGGCAGTATCGTACAGGATCCGTCACCCCGAGACCGGAAGCTAACCAGCGTCATCATTCGTTGTGCACTTGCGGCGCGGCGAGTCGACATCAGACACCGGAACGGCCCGACACTACCCCGCGAGCTACACTGAGTCCAAATTAACCGGTCAGTATTTTGGTAGCAACAGGCGCCCAGTCAAATTAGTTTGAAAATATTCAACATGTTTATTAAATAGTAAAAACATACAATTCGTACAACAAAGCTAGTTTGTATTTAATTAAGCGTTCGTGACGTATTTATCTACACCAGTCATGACGTCATTTATTATGATGTCATCTTACACGCCATGTGGTTCATTGTGATGTCATATAATGGATGGATAAACTCGAACAGTCGCTATATAGCTGAGCTTTTAAAATCCAATGAATCTTCATTATCATCGCATAATTAAATAGTCTAATGATATACTAGTTACCTTATCAATTCACCTGGGGATTAGAAGAAGCGACAAATCGATCTTGATGACGTAATAAAGATCCGACAGTCAACCTAAATGTTTAATGTACTCATGGCTCAAGTCAACATAAGCCTTGTGACGTCCACAAATCACTATATGACATAATTGGATTTCTTTGCAGGTGTGTCATAAATCCTTCTATATATGAATTATTTGTTTAAAACTTATGGCTCTTACGGCAGGTGTGGTGGTGGTGCTGGTGTTGGTGATCGTGGTGGTGGTGTCGGTGGTGGTGGTGGTGGTGATGGTCGTGGTGGTGGTGGTGGTGGTGGTGGTGGTGGTTGTGGTGGTGGTTGTCGTGGTGGTTGTTTCCTCATCCAAATAGAAATCATGTTAGCTTCAAAATGCGATTTGGATGAGCTCAGATTTCTTTTCAACGGGTTTATTTTGTCTTATAACCAGGAGTCTTAAAAGTACTCCATAATGGTATATAATATATTTGACATAATTGATCTGGTATTCAAAGCAATTGATGTTGTCAAGACTCTGATAAAAATGATGTGACTAATTCTGTAATGTCTGTCCTTTATGGATGTCAAAGCCAACTGGCAGAAAATAGATGATCTTTGCTCTTCTTCTACTCCAAATGCCAATCTCATAAGCGCGGCATTTTCGAATCATAGAGCGATTTAGTCGGCGTCCTGGTGTATCTCTTCAAGAATATAAATTAGAGACCAAATCCTGATTTATCTTCGGTTCAAATGATCTGTTCACAGATAATCTGAATTGAATTAGCATGGCGAATATGTCTACTGAAAATTAACCGTATTCTAATGTTATCTCTTTACATACACACATGTAATCTGTAATATTAGTAAAGTGGTGTGATCAGTCATCTTTCGGGAGACCTCAGCAAAGTACAATGGGCATTTCCATTTTTAGCTATGCCCCGCCCATCACTAGCTAAGCTCCACCCACACCTCGCCGTGTTGGGATTGATCGATCCCGAAATGCCCTAACTATCAATTTCCTGAAAACGATACAGGGAAGCTGGAGAATATTGTGTAACTAATTTGACTGGGCGCTGTTCCTGCCTATGGCAGCAACAGCGCCCAGTCAAATTAGTTTCAAAATATTCAAGAGAATATGTATTAAATAGTAAAAGCAAACAATGTGTACAACAACGCATAGACCGTCCTCAAATATGCATTCGTGACGTACTTATCGACGTCATTCATTATGATGTCATTGTACACACCACGCAGTTCATTATGACGTCATATAATGGATGGGTGCTCTGGAAAGGTGAATTGAGGAACTTAAAGGCCATATGACACGCGTATCTGAATTAATTTTGAAACTTATCTACAATTTAGTAAATATTATATTGTAAATTTCCAAAGGAAATTGATTGGGAAGTGTCCTCGCCTATGACATCAACAGGTTCCTGTTGAATTAGCTTTAACATATGTTAAAATGGTTACCTGTAATATTATACCTTGCAATTGAGATCGTGGGAATTTGGTGTTCAATGTGTTAATGGTAAAATAAGCAACCGTGAATGCCGTAGAACGTATAGGTAGACAATGGTGTTAGATATTTGCTAGTCTAAGTCTAAAACATTTAAGCAATGCATATGTACAAAGATGTTGTTAGACCATATCCTTTGCATGGTTTGCAATACATTTGTTTTAGTTCACCATCAAGTTAAACTTAAAGATCCCTTGATCAGAAATTTGTATAAATGAATCTGTGTGCTGGAAAGCACGGTGTTTATTATTTGAGAAACGTATATTGTTGGTTACTGCTCACAGAATCGAAAGTCAATATGTGTTTAGATGGCAGCATGCAATCTGTAGATTATGCGGGTATTTCCCTATTTCCTGGAGTTCATGATCAATTGATGAGACTAATTCAGTCTACCAGATCATTAATAGATTTGATCAAGCGAACTGTCAATCCATTTCTCTTGCGTTGTAGCACAAATGAATGGATAACAGAATTGGCTTCGATCTCTCACAGCGCCCCCATATATTGTTAGTAGACAT
>CM067375.1:64407163-64474663 GCA_034401795.1 Chaetoderma sp. LZ-2023a
GCCCAGCACAAATCTATCTACACATATGTAGCTTAAATGTTTTATACTCGGCACAGTCACAATTCAAAGTAATTAACGCTTATATATATTTACCCTTAGCACGCTGAACAACAAATTTCCAAGATCTCAAATACTAGCTAACTTTACAATTAAGTAATTAAGCATTTTAGAAGGGATTTTACAGGAGCAGCTGCCACTTCAAATTATACAACAACAGATTTACCAACTTATAAATAAGTTCCCAATTTCCTTAAGACAGGCTTGTCATTGGCAGTATCTTAGCGAGCATCTCTTATGTATCCATGTACAGAACACAAAACCATGCTCTTAGCACACGATGTGAATACAGATGTGGCATTGTTTCTGCCACCAGAGGCGTGTGTCTGAATATCGCTAGTCAGCGTCGATGTCCAATCCTTTAGCATATGTGTACATGCATACCCACCTTTTTGTGTATCACATTCAATAGAATTCAGCGTCCCAGAGTATTCATCATCATCTGCCGTCATATGACGTAGGATGATGTCATAAACATTAGTTTATAAATGATTTTATTAAGCATCTCTTTAACTCTTAATAGTCCGACTCGTTGTAAGAATTGTGTGGCTGTACTCTTTAATAAACATGCTGTTGAATATTTTGAAACTAATTTGACTCGGCGCTGTTGCTGCCATGCTGCACCCAGTCAAATTAGTTTCAAAATATTCAACAGCTTAGCTGCATAGCTTTCAGGAAATTAATCGGCAGGGAGTCAGATCGATCGACCTCAACGAGAGCTAGGTGTGGGTGGAGCTTAGCTAGAGATGGGCGGGGCATATCTAAAAATGGAAAGATTCATTGATCTCATTATTCTTGCAAACCAATATATTGTTTTATTAAGAAATAATAGTAATATGTTTGATATGTATGTGCACAATCTGTATCTTTGCGGCTGAGACGTTGCAAGGTATAATGCTGGTATTAGCTAATAGCAAGCTTTGTATTCATGGCTAGATATTCGTCAGCACATAATCTGGTCCAGATCTAATGACAGAAAATATATCGACAATGACAGCATACTCACGCCTTAAGCTGTCATTATATCGCAGAATAGATGAGTGTAACATCTTAGCCATCCAGATAGTTATCAGTATATTTTTCCGTAATTTCTGCAACGAAGATTGTCAAAACAGTTTGATCTACTAAAAATAAGGGAGGGTATATATCTTTCTTGTAACTAGATCTTCCAGGCGATCTATCAACGCGAGGAAAATAACCAAACATACTGAACCTGAACAGTACGGATCAAGTCAATGATGTGCTAAGTGATTCAATTCTTCAGAACGCTTGAAGATAACGTCTAGATCTATATCATTTTCGCACGTTTCAATAGAAGCAACTTGTTCAAGTGCCCACATCTCCACACGTCATCATGCTGCATGCTACAACCGTCTTTTAATCGGAAGTTGTTGCTGCCGTAAGCATGACAATTTTCCATTCAACATATTTCTTAAAATCTTCAACATATTTCCCATATATCTGATATCAAATATCAGGATTTCTGCACTGATAGTGCTAATGTAACTTCATGCATGGACGAAAAAAGATTAACAAATGTAAAGTTGTGTCAACCGCTTCCCAATCTAACCATGATAGAATAGACGTGCAATTCTAGGTTACTTACTACTGGGAAACTAACTTAACACGTGTGCCAGCGTGATGATTTATAACATTTGAACACCACAGCATATTCTCATCTTATTCAGCTTACTAATAGTAATCTGACATTAAATATCTACCTAGATAATAACTATGTAGATAGAATGGGGGAATGTTGACTTAAAGCAGTTCTGTAAGGCTGTGAAGTAACGGCATCCATTAATGAAAACACGACATATCACAGATTACCTTTATAAACATATGTCTAAACATGCATATTCCTGGACATATCCCATCTTGTTACAATACAGATCACCACATCTTGATAACACCATAACCTCTATGGCGAAGCTCATCATGAGAATAAGTAATGCATTTTCCTAGACTTTTAGGCAGTTGGGATACCGTTTCCTCTCTTACATGGCCACTTAAATCTGTCACATCCAGTCGTTATACATATTTCTTAGGAGTATTTAAGTGATCATTGACCCTTCAATATCATATAACAATTCAGCTACAATGGGAAGCAATTCGTGGTCAATCCGATTTTTAAAATACTCATCTGAATATTTTACTTTCTAAGTGCACTTTCTACGTTAGGCTCTTAAGATCAATGTGCCAAACAGGATATTTAGTGTCGAGGAACGATTCAAACAAAATGTATATTGTTTATTGATTTTCATAAGCTATTTTACAAAAGCCTTGAAAATGTTGCTGGTACGCCAGATGTCTGACCTACAATGCACCAGTGGAGACTGGTAACCCATTTATAAACTTCCATCAAGGATTGTAAAAATCCTCCCATCTATTGAGCTTTATGGCGCTAATATTTACACAGATAATTCATCAATAGAAAGGCCCCTACTTGTGAGAAATCCAATTATATCTCACAGTGATTTGTGGAAGTTACGGGGATTACGCAGATTTAACGCTTAAGCACATTAAACCTTTATATCAGCAGTCTTTAATACATCCTCAAGATCTATAATTATGTCCCTTCGGTCTTTCTCCACATCTCACGATAACCCGACTACTATGCCGTTGCATTGTATAATGTATGCAATTATAATAATGATTCACTCGATCTATAGAAGCTACCTAGGTAATTTATCCAAAATACATAATGTTAGTAAATATTATTAATGTTAGTAAAATGAATACAGCTTATTAAATAAATAATGTTGGTCTTATAATTTAGCATCAGGGAATCCTCATGTAATTGACCTTTCCAGATTTCGCTATGCCATGCCCAGCTCCAGCTAATCTCCACCCACACCTCCCTCGTACTGGGCTCGATCGATTCAGTTTCCAGAAAACGATACAGGTAACCTGTTGAATATTGTGTAACTAATTTGACTGGGTGCTGTTGCTGTATATGGCAACAATTGCACCCAGTCGAAATAGTTTCAATATATTCAACAGCAGTTTTATTAAATAGTAAATATATACAATTCGTACAACAACGATTAGTCTGTCACCAATTATGCGTTTGTGACGAACTTTTCCACGCCCTTCACGAAGGCCTTAAATATGACGTCATCGTACACGCCACGTAGTTGATTATGACGTCATATGATAAATTGGATACACTGTAGCAGTCCATTATGTGTGTGGCTAGAATTTTAAAAACTAAAAATAATGACTACTGATGCCATGGCTGCGTGATAACACATGGTGGTTGATGTCATGACCTTTCAGATTGTTGTTTGTCATCGATACTATAGTTAGGCTTCGTCAATATTATCGTACAGCATCTCCACCCTATCAGAATTGCTCTTGCTCCTTTTGTATTTTAAGATCAATCTATTTACCGAACATTGCTGAAGGCAATTATCAATAAATCATATTGTTGAATAATTATTATTTTCCTGAAGGATGTTTGATCATTGCAACAGTCCCACAATTGCTAGGCAATATCACATTTCAAATAACTATGTCACTGAATGTTCACCTACTAAAATTGATGCTAATTAAGATTGTATTTAGTGATGATTATGCTGAGTTGTGTTTCCTATCAAGCACCTTGAACACTTGCTTCTTGTTGTGTAATAAGATAATATCCAATGGCAAATGCACTTGGTGGGGTTGATCAGAATAAAATAATATATACTGACCCAACATCAGATGCCCCTATCTTAAAGATAGGCCTACTCACATGCCCATAGACTTGAGTAATAGTGATAGATTTTGGAAATATTGAGCAATGAAAAAACTTGAATCTTAAAACATTAGAAAATAGTGATCAATTCAATGGTGAATAGAAAAAAAAATATGCAAAAGGTCTCTTGGATCAAGTCTCTGGTAACAAGATGTTAGCTGTCATGCTTTCATCTCGTGATACATGTGCTGCACATCCACAGAAGTTGATTGCTTGATCAATAAATAGAAGTTGTGTAGATTAGCTTTTGTTGGTTATGTTATCGGCTGTGGGATTTGGTGAGGGTGGGGTATGTGGGTCAGCTGGTGGTTCAGTTGAGGAACTGGATCAGCCATGCATTACGCCGCTGTAATCAGATTCAGTAACGCCCTTCAAGCATGCCAATCAGAGTTGATTAAGTACTTCAAAGACTTTTTCATTTGATATGTTTGATCAATCCTCTTGCTTAGTTACAAATCGAAACATCGCATGGATGGCATGCAATGAACCGTTCCAGTTTTTGCTATACCCCGCCCATCCCTAGTTAAGCTCCACCCACGCCTCACCGGCGTGACTATCAATTTCCAGGAAACTATCAGGTAAACTGTTGAATATTTTGAAACAAATTTGACTAGGTGATGTTGCTGCTAATGTCAAATTTAGTTTCAAAATACTCAATAACATGTTTATTAAATAGTAAAGATATACACTTCATACAACCTGATGGAGTATTAAGCGTTTAAGATGGACTAAATCGAGTCATGCTAGACGTAATGATTATGGCATCATCCTATGCATCACTTAGTGGACTATGCCGTCATATGAATGACCAAGGAAATGGATTCATGAATTATGTATACCAAATTAGTCATAATATAAGTTAGTGATTGTTGAAACTCATATTGCTCGTATGTAAACTGTATATATTGTCCATCTTATTGTATGCTTGCTGTTAGGCAGCATCATCAGAATACACGATCTCATAAATATAGATACATATACATCTTTGATGAGGCCATCGGTCAAGAAACTTCATAAATTAGCACAGAAAGTATTTAGACAGGTGTTGCAGCAGCTTAGTGAAACACAACACGTTCCTTGGGGCACATCTGGAAAATTAAATAGTTGAATAGAGGATTCAGGTGTGTATGTCCAGTATCTGATGTTATAATCAAATACTTCACATATTAGCTGATGTCACACACATAATGACGTACAACTCACATCATGAACGTTAAAATGTCAATTGGATTATTTATAATAAAACTTAGTAATTGCTGAACCTACCCAGGTCGTGTATAAACTAGACATATTGGACACACCGTTTCATCCTTACCACTGGATAGCATAATCCCTACTCCCACTCTCATAAATCTATCCTCCCACTGATGCTTAAAAGGCCATCGATAACGACACTTAATCGATTATCACCCAGAGTGTTTCGACAGGTCTTGCAGAAGCTAAGTCATACTCAGAGTTTCTTGGTGCACGACTGGAAAATCAGTCTTTTATACTGAAGCTTTCCGGATCTTAAAGAGGAAGAAGTTTCCAAATCCTTAATATGACGACCTTTGACATACGCAAATATGATCATTATGATTCTCCTATAAGCACATTCCCAGATTTGATTGACCATTTGAACCTTGAATTCCCAAAATCCCAATTTCAAGGTAGGTATACAGGTACGTTGTTCAATATTTTGAAACTAATTTTACAGAAACCATTAGTTTAAATTAGTTTCAAAATATTTAGCAGAATATTCAATAAATCGTAACTACTTTTGTTGTTTATGCCTTTCGGGTTCAAAGGGTTAATGACTACGTTACAAATACAACACAGTTATTGCCCTAATTTGTGTACACTATTTTGATATTTGTAACAATATCTATTTAAAGTATTAGGAATGAGAATGCTGTGTTTCTCTAACTACCTACCAAGGTATGTGACATCATAGTTCAATAGAGGGATCCTGTCTGTCACTCACGTACTTGGTGCCATATCAAATAGGTGATATATTAGCTGATGTCACAATCACAATGATGTAGAAGTCACCATCATGGAATTCGAAAAGTATGTCATTGATAGATCGAATATTTAAGAATCATTCTGTTGAATATTTTGAAATGTGGCATTGCCATAAGCAGTAGCAGTCCTCAAATTAGGTTCATTGTATTCAAGAACTTACATATATTTTTACCCTTTGTTTTCATGTATAATTCATAGTTGTTATCTTATATAAAGTAAACCCTTGAATGAGTAACTACCAATTGTGTTTTGTCAATGAACCGCACAACCCAAAACAACTCTTGTTTCTTGTTCTATGTATGTATGATTACTGTATTCTGCGGATGTAGTAGTAGAAACATCCTACAGCTGCAATCAATCCTTCTTCGCGTTTTCCCACTGTGCCTTGTCCTCAGCTTCCTCAGGTCCATTCATAACTTGAGTGTACCTAATCCTGCTTTCTTGAGGTCACCTCGTAGCAGGCGTAGCAGATTTATGCAATGGCGTCCTCTCCTGGCTCTGTATTTGCTGGCTCCAAGAAGCGCGAATTCCAAGGCTCTCTGTGCTGGTGTGTCTTCTGGACCATCTTTGCTGGGCGACTTTTACAGACAGCAACGACGTATTACACATCTTGTATAGCGCATCGTTGGGAATTATACTGGCTGGCCATCATTGTCTACCGATGGTGCGTCGGTGTTTCCGGTGGCAGGCATTGAGTTTGTTTATAGCTGCCGTTGGAGCTGCCCAGCTGTTACAGTTATACATCATCAAGGATACGTAGGTTGCATTGTATAAACGTAGTCTTTTTATCAAGGGCATCTTTGATCTACGAAACCATAGCTTCCAGAGGGAGTGGAAAGCTATGTTCCCCATGATGCAGCGTGCAACAATGTCAGCAGTACTGCACAGCAGTGAGCCCAGGATTTTACTTTTCCTCCATGGTTCGCCGCCACAGAGTTGACCGTCATTTTCATGCTTTGTAGATAGGTATATGTGGGTGAAATCTGTTTTGGATTTATTCATAAAGTGACTCTCAATTTTTAGTTTGCTTCCAGCTATTGGGAGAAGTTCGTCAAGGGGTTTCTTTTCATCGTCTGTAAATTGGAATTTTCTCGCACGGATTTTAATGCAGCAGCACAGTAACAGGTGAAAAGTACAGGGGATAGCCAATCTCCCTGTGTGGAGCTGATTGATGTCTCAAAGTCTACATACTTCACTGGCTTGACTCATACTCTAAGCTTGGTATCTGCAAGCAGTAGTCTCACTAGGCGTAGCTCATCCTCATTGCAACTGGCCTGCCGTAGTACATCTAGAATCTTTGAGTGCTTAATTGTGTCGAAGGCAATGTCAATGTCCATTTTGTGGAAATCCCAGTGTTTGGACATGACTACGGACATAAGCACGAATTGAGTCCATACAATGTCTGCGCAGCTGTGTCCACGTTTGAAGCCGCTTTGACATGATCCGGAGAAGTCATCACTCTTGTCTCGGATGCGGCAAAAAGTAACATTGACAGGATTTTCCGCATGCTGTTAAAGAGCACAATGGGCCACATATTGGCTGGGCGGCGGGGGGTGGGGTGCGGCGTGGTGTGCAGGTGGCTCCTTGGGCGTGGGTAGCGCGAGAACTGTGCCTTGTCCTCCAGCGTCGATGGGAAGGTGGTGCACAAAGGCTGAATTGATTAGGTGCGTGATCGTATTTTGGATAATGTCACTTGCATATTTGAATAGTGCATTGTTCATACCATCAGGTCCAGATGCACGTCCAATTTTCTGGGATTTCAGTGCCCTCTCAACTCCTGTTGTATTAATTGGTATTAGTAATGGTCTGGGGTGTCATCATCGTGGTCAGGCAACCGTTCCTTGAACCACTCTCGCATTGCCTCGGCTTTGCCCTGGTCAGTCCCGAGAAATTGCCTTTGGAGTTGTGTACAGTGAGTGGTGGTGTGCAGTCAGTAACTCTCATTTTATGGCAGTCATCCGTGTCAGTGATATCATCTGCTAGGGAGTCTGCTTGTTGGATTGCAAGATCTTTTAAGCGTTCGGTAATGTGGTGCAGAATGTTATTGCGTTACTGGTGTAGTTTGGTGAGAGCTTCACCTTGGCCAGTTTGATAGATGTGCAGTCGTAACGCTTTCTGTTCTGCCGACAGTTTTACTACGAGGGTGTCGTCAGTATACCTAGCTCTGTTGTTTTATTAGAACACTTATGGTGCTAGTAGCTGATGCTTCCATAGATTTCAGTATTTTGGTTAGGGTTCCGTTTGGATCGGAACTGACGTCGATGTTAGCTATTTGCTCCTCGAGGGCATGTTTGTGTGACATTTTAGTGTCAGTTTCGCTGATCAGCTTGGGTACGTTGTAGCCCTCTTGCCTGGGATGCCGTTTATACAGTAGGTAGACTTGGTTCATATGGAGGCGTGTAATGACTGGCGTATGGTCGGAATTGAGGTATGCGCCTCCATAGGAACGAGCATCCCGAAGTAGGGGATTTGCTGCTGTCTTGCAGTGTATGAAATCTATTTGCTTGAAGACAACTGTTGTACCTTTAGAACCGTATGGGGCTTTGCGATCAGCAATGTGTCCAGTCCATGTTGTCCGGTGACAGCATGGGTGCTTGAAAGCCGTATATATGGCAAATAGGCCATTGAAACTAAGGAATGCCACCAGTGCATCTCCATTGCTGTTGCGTGTGCCCTCTCCATTCAATCCCATGCATAAGCCAAGGCATGAACTTATGTCCACAATGCCGAGTTTACCCAGCTTGGAGCTCAAATCTCCACACCCGAACAGTTGCCATCTAGCTTGGATAGTAATGATGAAGCTCAGCTCTAAATAGAAGGAATCTAATATTTCTGGCTTCTCTTTAGCTCTTTCGGTTGTTGGCCCATATGCATAGACTATGCGACACTTAGTGGTGATGCGCTTTCGCGTTGGTATAGCCAGGTCGATAAATGCAATGCGATCACTGACGTATCCAAAACTAATGGCATGGTCCAATACCCTTGGTCCGATTACGAATACTAATTCCCGGTAAGTGGCCTGTTTTTCTCCATGAGTACTAGGCCTGTCTGAAGTTGCTGCTCTGAGTATTTGGATACTTTGTTCTCCTGAGTGTATGTAATATCGATTTTATAGTGTTCACAGTCTGCACCCAAGCTTTGCCCCTTTGATGTTGCGGTCAGACCACGTACATTTCACATAGCTATGGTAAGCTCCTGGGAAGATTGCGTCGTCCGAGGATGTCGAGCAGTTTCTTGTGCTTACACACACACACGCACGCACGCACGCACGCACGCACGCACGCACGCACGCACGCACGCACACACACACGCACGCACGCACGCACACACACACACACACACACACACACACACACACACACACATATATATATATATATATATATATATATATATATATATATATATATATATATATATATATATATATATATATATATATATATATATATATAAGACAGATATCATTACTTCCGACCGCAAGGACTCATTAGTTCTGGACACCCAAATATCACACACATGTATATATGTGTGTGATATTTGGGTGACAATGGAACAACAAGATACACTAATCCTAAGTAGGCACTATATCGAAGAACGTATGTTTGCAACATGTTAACAGTTCAGATAGATATCATTGGAAATATATATGCCTTGTAACTAGAGCTACTGTGCGAGGACAGATATCATTACTTCCATTGGAACGCCCGCAAGGAGTCATTAGTTCTGGACACCCAAAAAATATATGTGTGTGATATTTGGGTGTCCAGAACTAATGACTCCTTGCGGGCGTTCCAATGGAAGTAATGATATCTGTCCTCGCACAGTAACTCTAGTTACAAGGCATATATATATATCCCTATATCTTTATCTCAATAGAAGCAACTTGTCGAAGAACCCACATCTCCAACGCCATTGGGCTGCATGATACAAACGGCTTTTAATTGGAAGATGTTGCTGCCATAAGCAAGATCATATTCCAATCAACTGATTATGTAAAACCGTCACCATATTTTCCATATATTCTGATATGATTTATCAGAATTACTGCACTGCTAGTGTAATATAACTGTCCCTGGTCCTGAACTACATGAGATTCACATCATATCACATCAGCTTACCAATGTTCTCCAAGATTAAATATCTAACTAAATATTAACTATGTAGATTCAACGATTATGTCAAAATAAAGCAAGTCTGTGCTGTTAATAAGATTTAATTAAATCCATTAAAGAAAAAGGACAGCTCAATGATCATTGATCATTGACTACTTTTATAAATATATGTCTAAAACATGTATATTTTGGACAAGTCCAATGTCGTCGTCACAAAACACTTCACTAAATATTGATGACATTATAATCTTTATGTTGAAGCTCGTCATATCAAGCAAGTGATAATACCTAAAGTAGTTCCTAAATCGGGATATGTTTGTATCTTTTATATGGCTACCTAAGGGGGTAGGACTCAAGTGCTATACAGAATTTCTTGATGGTCGTTGCTCTTTCACTATCATATTGCATTTCAGCTACATTGAGAAGCAATACACAGTCAATCCGCTTTTAAATATTCCTATGAATATTTTACTTCCTAAGTGAATTTTCGTCCCTGGGCTTTCGAGTTCAAAGGGTTAAGAAGAAAATGTATTATCAGGAACGTTTCAAATAAGCTGTATATGTTTATAGATCTTCTTAAGTCATACTACCAATGTCTTGACTATATTAAGCTTAAGCCCCACGTCTGATCTACAATCGGCCGCTGAAGATGAGTAAACCAATTACACACCTCCATCAGCGATTCTGATATTCCTCCCACCTCTACAGCCTTAATGTTCACACAAATAATGCATGCATGGAGAGGTTTATGCCACTATCAGAAAGAAATCCACTTATAACACATGCTGTGATGTGTGGATGTCGCAAGGATTACGCCGATTTGAGCGTTAAGAACATTCCACTTTTAATTTGACAGTCAGAACTTTATTATGCACTCAATCTCTCTCTCTCTCTCTCGCTCTCTCTTTGTCACTTCTTACAATCACCAATTCTCTTGGCAATGTGACTAGTATGACATTAAATTATTCAATTATGCAGTGGTAATGTTGATTCACCGGATTTAAAGAAGCTCGGTCTAAATAGTAATTAATACAGGTATTAAAAATTAATAAAGTCAGTCAAATTAATAACGTTACTTATAATTTAACACCAGTGGGTTCTGTTATGAGTATTATAAAACTCAAATGGTGACAACATGTTCTAAATGGCATAATATTTTGTGTGATTAGAATTCTGAAAACTAATAATTCTGACTACTGATGTCAAACCACTCTTTTTATGAATCTAACTCGGATGGAACCAGCTTGATGTTGTCTTTCTTTCGATATGTGGTTACCCAGCCACATGTAGCGTATTTGATTACTAAGTAGAAGTTGTGAAGATTGCCTGTTCTTGGTTATGTCATCGGCAGTTGGTTCAGATAAGTAATTCAGTCGTCCTTGCATTATGTTTTTGAAATCAAATTCTTTTACGCCCTTCAATCATGCATAATCAGAATTGATTATTATTTCAAATATTTCAACATATTTAAAAAATACTCTTGTTGAGCGATCAAAAGGAAACATCGCATGGATGGCATGTGCGTGCATGTACTATGTTACTTATAGCATAACCTAGTCAATGTAGAGTGCCGCTATGATGGTGTATAATCTGTACATATTGTACACGGTGTGTTATCCTTGAATCTAATCAGCAACATTGGTACCCATGCTCTCATAAATTGACTCTCCTACCATCTTAGAAGAGCAATCGGCCGATTGTGAGATTTCATCAATAATCACGTAGAGCGTTTAGATGAACCCATGCCACACAACCTATCGCTACAGGCCACACAGCCTACCACCACATACCACATGGCCTATCACAACAGGCCCAACAGCCTAACACCACATTCTACACAGCCTATCACCACAGGTCACGCAGCCTATTACCACAGGCCACACAGCATATCACCACAGGCCACACATCATATGAACACAGGCCACACAGCCGCTCACCTCAGGCCACAGCGCCTATCATGATAGGTCACACATCCTATGAACACAGGCCACACAACCTATCACCACATACCACCTAACCTATTACCACAGGCCACTCAGCCTATCACTACACGCCACAGAGCCTAATCTCAAACTCAACACTGCAGCAGCTGTGTGTCATGGGTTTGCTATCCATGATGGTCGTGGAACAATGTTACTCAATGTTCTTCGCATGCCAGTGAACATACCTGCTCAGAAAGCATTAGCGAGTTTTTTAGTGCAGGGTGCCGATACTTATCAATCACATACATGACAGTATAACCACATCGTATTATATAAATTGTGATCAGAGCAAGAAAACGTAATCTATGAATGAAAACTTCGGATGGAAAAGACCGTAAAAGAGCTTAGGATTATCTCAACAGAGACTACAAGAGGGAGAAGGTTGAGGAAAGGTGATTGCAGCCGCACGTTTTCAGCCGCATGTTTTCTGGAAATAGTTCAGAGTTTGAAGAAGTGTATTGAAACTTTTAACATTCAAATTTGTTTAAAAAACGTTCTGATAGAAAATGTTCAATTACAGACCCAGTCTTCTCTCTATCGGCATTGCTTAAGACCACTTAAGAAGCAGTTTTGGCTATCCTGAGTGACACTGGATTAATGGTGATATGAATATATTCTTATATGTATGTGTGATTACTGTATTCTGCGGCTGTAGTAGTATAAACATCCTACAGCTGCAATCAGTCCTTCTTACCCGTTTGCCCACTGTGTCTTGTCCGCAGCCAAAATCCTTAGCTTCCTCAGGTCCATTCTTGACTTGAGTGTACCTAATCCTGCTTTCTTGAGGTCACTTCGTAGCACGCTTAGCAGATTTGGATGGTGGGGTGGGGGTGGTCTTGTGGAATTTTCCCGCACGGATTTTAATGCAGCAGCAAGGTAACAGGTGAAAAGGACAGCGGATAGCCAGTCTCCCTGTGTGGAGCCGATTGATGTCTCAAACTCTACAGACTTCACTGACTTGACTCGTACTCTCAGCTTGGTGTCTGCAAGCAGTAGTCTCACTAGCCGTAGCTCATCTCTATTGCCACTAGCCTGGCGTAGTACGTTTAGGATCTTTGAGCGTTTAATTGTGTCGAAGGATTGTGACATGTCAATGCCCATAAATTGTACTTTTTGTATGTTTTGGCATTAGTGACCATTTTTCTAAAAGTATGAATGATTAATCATCATCATCATCATCATCATCGTCATCGTCGTCATCATCATCATCATCATCATCATCATCATTGACGACGTGTATAAACATTCACGAGAAACGCACACGCCTTGTCGAATCTTTGCCGTTCTGTGTGATTTGTTTAACCCACTTGTTTCAGCGTAATCTTATTATGGTTAAAACGGCAAAATGGCACGTGCAGTGCTCGTGAGTGATGTACATTTGCCGGTTAAGAGAAGATAACCGAGACGGCCATTCCAGTGATAAAATGTCCAAAATAGTCTTCTCTTGGCCTGCACATGTGCACAGTCAAAGCAAAAAGTTGGATTTTCTTTAATATTAACCATTTAATGATCAAGCTGAACAAAACGTGTGGCAGGAGAAGGTTATTTTCGTAAAGTTCTGTGGCACATGTACACATATTGTCATCCATAAATGGGCATTTACTGAGTGAGAATTACAATTTTCATTGAGATATCTAGAGCTTTAAAGGGTGAATTGGTATCGGTAGCACTTTGAGGATTTTCATTCTGTCCTGATATATGATATTAACTCCGGTCCATGGTGGGGTGGGTGTGTGGCTTACAGATGGGCCCATCTGTAAAACACGTGATTGGTCAGATTTGCAGCCTCAGCTTGCTATACGGGTATAGTAGCCAGCTGAGAGCGGACACAAGAGAGTAATGTTCCGCTCAGATGTGTGTACAATTAAAATTATCTCACGGTTGTATTCTGTAAACCACACTACCACCCGCCCACTCACCCACCCTTTAATGGCTTGTTTATCTACGAATGGATTGGTGTGGCAGTACTGTGCGAGCGAAATAAATCCCTTATGGTTAGGAGTTAATACATTTATTTACAAAAATATAGTAAATAAGTAAGGTTGTCTATACCTGGAACAAGTTTGGTAGCCCGCCGCTATACATTTTCAATAGTGGTACTATCCCATTTTAGAAAGGGGCTCAAGACCGTCTTTCCATACTCCAGTAGATGCCTTATCCTGGTCTTGAATAGTATGGAAAACGTGTCTTTGTCGAGGAAGCAAAAATTGCGCCTGACAGGGCCAACTTGTATGTTTGCTTTGTGTACAGCTTGTTCAATATGAGTTCGTAACTTTACATCTTTGCCAGTGATTACACGCAGATATTTCTCATGAGGAACTTCCTCAAGTTCTATTTTACGCTGGATTGAGGATGTCATGTCATTTGAATAGCTTTCTTTTAAATTAAAGATAGTTAGTTTTTTAATGACAGCTTACAGTTAAGTTACTATATAATTAATGCATACGTCATAAAATGATTTATAGAATTTTACATCTGTGTTCTAAAAATTTTGTTCCGAATAGTGGCATGAATCACATTGCCATAACATTGAATAGTCTCAAGATAGAAACGTAATTGAAACAGCTTTGCAAAGCGCACGGAACAAGCATTTACATGGTGGATGAATCAAAGACAGTCAACATTTCACCATGCGGAGGGTTTTGTTAAAAATTAATTAAGATGGTAAAATACAAGAACGTTATTAATATTAATAATGTTTGTAAAGATTAATACATTTGTTAGAGGTCATTAGAGTTTATACAACATTTATTTATAAACACCTCTCATGTTGGACAAGATTGTGACGGAAGGACCGCGCTTATTAACCCCTTTTATTTCAGCGTAATTCTATAATGATTACACCGGCAAAATGGCACATAACGTCCTCTTGAGTGATGTACATATGCAGACCAAGAGGGAAATACCTTTTGAAATTCTATTACTGTGCTAGATAAAGTTTTAGGAGACCTTTCAGCAGTGCGTTTAAATACGTTTCCATTTCATTTGAAGGTTACCATAATGTGTTTGATAATTACCCAGGCCGTGCAAGAAAATGGATATTATTTTTGGCCAATTTCGAAAAGGGTGCCGTGGGCAGGGGTGGGGGAGGGGTGAGGGGGAATTTGCCAATCTTTTGATTAGGTATATCCCGCCTCATTTTCTTCAGTGGCCACAATGGATATAAAACCCATGTTAAAAACAATTTCCCCGAACATTGACCACGGATCCTATGGCAGGGTCGCCTAATATTATAATATTGTCATAATGTATCGTTCAAAAATCCTATTTTATATTTATTGAACTAGTAACATTCGTTCCATATTCAACAAACCTTTCCAGTGTATCCATCTATTATCTGACATCATACGACGTCATAATCAGCTAAGTGGCGTATAGGATGACGCCATAATCATTACGTCATACATGATTCTATTCGGCCCATCTTTAACTCTTAATAGTCCGACACGTTGTACGTAGTGTATGTCTCTACTATTTAATAAACATGTTGTTGAATATTTTGAAACTAATTTAACTGGACGCTGCTGCTGCCATAGTTCGAAGATATTCAATAGCTTACCTGTATAGTTTTCTGGAAATGAATAGTCAGAGAGTTGAGAGATCGATCAACTCCAACACGAGCGAGATGTTGCTGGAGCTTAGCTAGAGATGGGCGGGTCATAGCTAAAACTGGAAATGTCCCTTGAGAACAGACCATTCTGATTTTGCTACTTTAATACCAGTTTGGGACATTTCACAACCAGCCACGTAGCGGTATATGCGAGCTCCGAATCACACACCACTTCAAATATCGCTCCCTTAAACCTATGGAGCCCAAGATCAAGTTGGCTCATTTTTCAAGAAATAGATCGGCAGCTCGCTTAATCAAGTCTATTAATGATCTGACAGACTGAATCAGTCTCATCAACGGTTTATGAACTGAAGGAAATAGACGAGATGCTCGTATAAACTATAGTTTGTGTGCACCTATGGCGAATATAATCTTGCTATGAATATAAAACGTGCGGAGTGCTTCTAGAGATCGGCGCTAATCTGGTTATCCATTCATTTGCGCGATACAGTAAGAGAAATATATTGGTAGTGTGCGCGTAAGACTGAATCAGCCTCACCAATGTACATGGCCCACGGAAATAGAAGAAATACGAGGAAGCTATGTTTTACAGCTATGGTATACAATTAAGCCTGATTCTGAAAGCAGGAGTAAATAAGAGCAATCGGAGATTACAGTCCCTCGTCATCCAGCTTTTTGTCACATTGTAAAAGGTTTTCGGATTTTCCAGATTGTTTTCAGACTCTCCTGATTTTTGTTTTTATTTATCCCGTCCGAAATTGCGGAATCTGTGTGTATGATCACGTCATTTCGTGTGTTAACATTGCGTAAGAGTTACTACTCCGGCTTCAAATATGAAACGACTGTATTCTGTGGCTGTAGTGGTAGAAACATCATATCGCTGCAATCAGCTTTTGCCCACGTTGTCTTGTCCTCAGACCTCAGCCGTAATCCTTAGCTACCGCAGGCCCATTCTTGATTGACCCGAGTCCTGCTTTCTTGAGAACACCTCATAGCACACTTATGAAATGACGGTCTCTATTTGCTGGCTCTGAGTAGGACGAATTCCAAGGGTTTGACACTACGCCCACCCCTCTTACTCAAGAACCCGCCTTAATGGCCCATTCCGGTTTTAGCTATTCCCCGCCCGTCTAGCGAACATCCACCCACACCTCGCTCGTGTTGTGATCGATCGATCTCTGAACACCCTGACTATCACTTTCCAAAAAACTACACAGGTAAGCTGTTGAATATTTGGAAACTAATTTCACTGGATGCTGTTGCTGCCTAAGGCAGCAACAGCGCCCAGTCAAATTAGTTGCCAAATATTCAACAGCACGTTTATTAAATAGCAAAGAATTACAAAGACATACAATTTATACAACGTGTCGGACTGTCAAATTGATTATAAAATATTCAACATCACGTTTCTTAAATAGTAAAGAATTACAAAGACATACAATTCATACAGCGTGTCGGACCATTTGAGATTTGATGACGGTCTATATGGAACCCTTTGTGACGAAATGATTGTGACGTCATCATGCACGCGCTGAGCTGGTTATGACGTCATACGAGGTCTGATGATGATGCATACTCGGGAAAGATGAATTAAATGAGTCGATGCTATACTAGTCACCTGACCAACACACAAGTGAATAGGAAGAAGCCATAGAAAAAGCTTGAGGACGTTATAAAGATCTGACTGTCAGCTTAAACTTCTAACGTTCTCAAGGCTAAAATTTGCGTAATCGCAATGATGTCCACAAATCACCGTGATATATAATTGGATTTCTTCCAGCAGTGGCATAAAACCTTATATACATCAATTATTTGTGAGAGCATTATGGCACTAAAGCTCTACACACGGGTGACTTTTTATAGTGTGTAAATGGTTTATGAATCTTCAACGCTGTTTTGTAGATCAGCGGGCTGTATTATCTATAACATCTTCTAGGCATTTGTAAAATGAGTTAAGAAAATTCACTTTGTTTAAATCCTTCTGGGATGATAACTTTTCTCATTAACAGTTTGAAGAAAAAACCGGGTACTGAATTAACAGGTGTGTAGAAACGTATTTGGACATGGGGTGGGGTGAAATGTGGATGGGGGCAACACCTAGGTGAGAGGAAATACATTGGTGAGATGCCCACCATCCCCTGTTCCTACGCATATGATCTAAAGATAGTGGAGCTATGTTTTACGACACGCATATACATTGCTCGATTTGCGTGTTTCACACTCAGGTTTCTTTCATGTACCATTTATTTGACCTTTCTCACAGGACCTCAGGACATGGTTGTTAAAAGGATGAGAATCTCATCTCAAATGTTGCATTGTCCCGATAGATTATGGTTTATAGATTCCATATCATTCATATCCTGTCACATTCCCGTATCTATATCACAATTATATGCTTTGTAATATCGCCTAAATGTTGAAAAGTGATCGCCACCATTTTGTCTCCTCGAGCGATAGCGGGTGATGTCATATATGTACCAACGCACTACATACTCTATTATATAATAATCATATTGTTGAATATTTTGAAACTAGTTTGATTTGAAGTTGTTGCTGCCTATGGCAGTAACAACTTCCAGTCAAATTAGTTTCACAATATTCAACAGCTTAACTGTAGGTTTGCTTTTATGCCGCATTGTCACGCTATAGTTGGCACCGCTGTGGCTGAGAGCATATACCGAGGCAGACACGCTGTCCTTTTTCTGATTAGTTGAAAAGTAAATCATAACAGCCATCATAAGCTGTAGAAATCAACCAACATTTAAAAACTGAATATCTTTCTTTGACGGGATGATAAACAGCTTAAACTCTCAAACATAGTTTATGAGTGGCCTACTATTAGATCATCTTGAAAAATTCGATGTTCTCTCTATTTAATGAATTCAATCAGTCACGATTCTGGAGTGGTCTCGGGAGTCCGTGAAATGTTGTCTTCCTTTCTCTGATTCCTTTCACTTATCAAATTAAACACAAGCTCTTTTCCAAAGTAATAATAATAAATACTGATGTATTGTTTGCTAATTAAATTGCCGTATTGCAGGGTTGTAAATCAAGTAATATTTTTAACTTATAAAACGGTTATTCAACTAAAGCTAATTTAATTCTATTTCTAACAAAACTTCTATCTGTTAATACTGAATATCAATTGCTGATGGTAGGCTCGTAGTTCAAGACAGATGACTTCTCAAGAAGAGTGCAATCGGAAGATTAATTAATTTCTGTCATGCACGTCCTTATATACAATAACAGTAGATCCGTGCATGACGTCGTTCTGATGACGTTTCAGAGGGTTTCCCTGGTGATTTCCAAACTTTAACTACTTTAATTGGTTAACACTCTTCTTCCCACACACAAAAGACGGTCGGACTCAACCGGTCGGAACCAGTATGCAAGTGATGCCCCTTGACAGAATATGTATACATTTCTGCTTTGACAAGACACAACAAGCATCAATTCCTTGCATACTTTAGGTTTCCTACATATTTAGTCTGTTGTGACAATAACGTTAACCACTCACGTATTAGCTCATTAGGATTACTTTCTTATAGGAGAACTATATTTGAATTTGCTAACTAATGGTATGAGTCACCATGGCGTATGCCTAGGTGATCTCTGACCTGACATGTACATTCTGGGTAATTACCAGAATTACAGCATATATCATGGAATTTCTACCAGTGCTGAATCACATAACTGGATCCATACACTCTGTCCACGCTATCTGACCATCTTCTTCGAATCATGTACTATCATTTCCTAATTAATCCTCTCGTAAGACCTTGTTGTATTAAATACCAAGAAGTCACCTAAAGATCTATCTTAAACTTAATCCAACAGCGTCTTGCCATCACGGTGTCTAACACTTGTATCAAAGTGGCAGAACCGGTTTCTAACCTTCAAAGGGTGAAAAATTCAGTTTATTCCTCATTACGGATTATGACTATGACTACGACTATATGTGAGTTGAATATTTATCTGAATTATTCACCCTGTATCCTGATTGTGAAAATAACAAAACTAGATTGATTGTAGCAAACAAATCCTAATCAGACGGAAATCTAATATGGCTAATTTAATTTGTTCACCACCAGTGATTACAATTATCCATTTAGAAACAACTCACAATATCCATATAAAAAATATCATTTATACATTCAGCATACAATATGCATGATTATAATAACAGCAGTGGCGTTAATCGGATGTCCGGACAAGATATAAATAATCATTACATAAATGCTACACTACACCCACCACTCTATCCTATCTACAGCGAACTAGATAAATGGGCCCAATACTGACTGCCAATAGCGACCATATTGTGAATGACGTATTATGATGATGGCGCAATGAATATTCAAGACTGAGGATATGACCCAAAACATACCTGACCCGCGCAGTGCCAAATGTCATGTGCACATATTTACCCGGGTACCAAAAGGTAGCCGTGGGGTTCGAGGGTAGCTAGTCCACAAATCCCACATTTACAATCTGTATAAATATCATGAGACGAGGTTAGTTGTTCTTTAACTTATTTGTGTGTTGAGGCATAACATGTTAGTTACAGTAATTAACTTACTTCAGAATGCTCAGTTCTTGACTAAGACTCATGGAATTGGGAATACTTGTAATTTAGATAACTGACTGTAAGCTGTAATATATAGCCTACCCGTATTCCTCGTATGTTCTTGAATTTATGAACTAATGGTGAAATTAATTCCGCCTGCCAGATTCATTGATAGACATGATAAAGCGGCATACCAAAATTCTCCAAAAATACACCAAAAGCTGTGTTGGTGGTGGCTGGGCTGGTGGTGGTGGTGATGGTCTGGTTGGCGTGGCTGTGCAGGTGGTTGTGGCTGTGGTTTGGTGATGGTGGTGCTGATGGTGGTGGCGGGGTGCTGGTGGTGCTGGTGCCCGTATTGCCGGTGGTAGTGTTAGTAGTATTGATAGCGGTGGTGCTTGTGGTGGTGATGGCTGTGGTGTTGGTGTTGGTGGTGTTGGAGTGGTGGTGTTGGTGGTGCAGCTGCTGCTTTTGGTGGTGGTGGTGGTGGTGCCGGCGGAGGTGGTGGTGGCAGTGCCGCTGGCGTCCCCACTACAGTGTAGGTGGTGGTCGTGGTGGTTTAGCTGGTGGTGGTGGTGGTGATGTCGGTGGTGGCTGCCCAGCTGATTGTGGTTTGGTGGTGGTGGTGGTGGTGGTGGTGGTGGTGGTGCTGGTGCTGCTGGTTGTGGTTTGGTGGTGGTAGTGGTGCTGGTAGTGGTGGTGCTGGTGCTGGTGGTGGTGATGGTGAAGATGGTGCGGGTGGTGGTGGTATAGGTGGTGAAGGTGGTTGCTGCTGGTGGTGGTAGTAGTCGTGGTGAAGGTGGTACTGGTGGTGATGGTGGTGGTGGTTTCTTCAGGCGAATGGACCTCCTGTTAACCTAACATAAGATTTGGTTGATCGCACATAATTCTTTTCAACCGATTGATTGTGTATGAAAACCGTATGTGCTAAAGAATTCCCTAATGAGTTACAATGTCTTTGACATAAAGGACCTTTCCATTTTAGCTATGCCCCGCCCATCTCTAGCTACGCACCACCAACATCTCGCTCGTGTTGGGATTGATCGATTTCTGAACTCCCTGACTATCAATTTCCAGAAACATAGTATGCAATTGTTGAATAACAAATTTAGTTAGCACTTTTTAAAATTATTTATTGACACGTTGATTCTGGAAGTAACACGTATCTAATATGAGGCCAATGGGGGAAAATACACCCGTGTTAGTCAGTTGGCAGGTGGTGCTACAATAGTTGTCATAGCTGTGGGGTTTCAGCTATACATGTTGGCAAGTGGCAGCAACAGTGCCCAGTCAAATTAGTTTCAAAATATTCAACAGTAAATTTATTAAATAGTAAAGACATACAAATTCACACAACAACGCATAGGCCGTCTTCAAATATGCGTTCGTGACGTACTTATCGACGTCAATCATGACGCCATTCATTATGATGCCATTCTACATGTCGCGTAGTTGATTATGACGTCATAGGATGGATTGATAATGTGGAAAGGTCTATTGTCGCTGTCTGGAATCGTTAATAAAGTATACACATATAGACATGTTTGGGACTAAGAGGCGATGGGTGGTTGTACTTTGTCAAAAAGTGGCATCGGCGTTGATGTCTAGTTCACACCAACAGACAATCATTGCGTCCAAACTACTCTTAGAAAAAAGGGAACTCACTTTCCTCACAAAATAAGAATGATCCCGTTATTATAATTTCTGGAATCCATTCGATGTGAATTATTGACTACATAGAAGCTGTCTACTATACTAATATATACATATTACAATTAATCCGTTATCACTCAAAATGGCCTAATATACTTCTGAAGTGGAGGTGAGAAATGCCCATTTGCAGAGCAAGAGAAGACCCAATAACCAAACCAACCATTTCAGTGTTAAGTTTTAAAAAACCTCTTCCATTGGTCTGCAAAAGGACATTTTCAATGGGATAATTGAAAATTAAAAACAAGTCTGAGGGTTAATGGGTTCAACCCATCTTGTATCAATGTAAAACTGGCCAATGCAGTCTCTCCAGCGGTATTGAGGAATGCCCATTTGTAGGCCATGAGAAGAATATTTTTTGAAAATTTACCACTGGAATGACTGGATCGGTTACCGAGGCATTCCAGTGATACATTTTCAAAAATAGTCTCCTTATGGCCTATAAATTGATAGTGATTATGCACAAATATGAATTTTCTTGACCATATAATGTTCAAACAGACTTCGTTTAGAGGACAACTGAAAGACATTTTTGTAAATTCCTTTGGACATCCTTTAAAAATTATCTTCTATTGGCCTGCAAATGGATTGCATTCAATTAGCAACACTTTCTTCTTTTTTACAAATCTTGACTGTTAAATGGTTAATTAATAGGCCTATATAAGCGGTATATTGAACGATTCGAGGCTCTGTTGACACAAGCGGGTTTAAATGCAGTTGCAAAGTCTGATTCCGTTTCCACAACACAGACAACTAGAAGTAGTGTAAAGTTCCAGCTGCAATCACCTTTCTTCAATCATCATGTCTTGTCAACTGCGTGAATTGTATGCGCTCTTCAATTCCGGTGTTGAATTGTTAGTGATCTTAGATTAGGTATTCCAGCTCTGATTGGAAAATACAATACGTTATGCCATCATGCGCGTGCTTGATAATTAGTGGCACCCTGTACTGAAATCGCAAATGCTTTCTGAGCGGGCAGATTCACTGGAATTCGAAGAACATGCCCAAATAGCGCTTCCTGTTACATAATGATTTGGACTGCCAGTGGGCAGGCAGAGGAGTGCTGAGATCAAAGTTCTCCTCTTCCTGCACCTCTCGTCGTCCTAAGTGAGGTACCTTCAACATTAGTGTCTCCTTAGTTCCCGAGGGGCATATACAGTTCAACTCGGATTTGCCTTCATTCCTGGAGAGGTGTGTGTGTCTGTGAACTGTGCTACAGCTATTGGATGCAGTTCATCCAAGAGAAGCTTTTCCACATCGAGCAAATCAACATCAGTTTCATACATCATCTCCAGGAGCATGGCAAGCTTTGTGATTGAAGGGTTTGGTATCGTAAAATGTTCTCGAACCGATGCTAGAGCAGCAGTAAGATGATAAACCGGTGAAGCTCACTGACAATACACTACATCTTTGTAGAAGATTTGTGAAAATGGCCAGGTGGAATGAATGTCTCCATATCTTAACCAGTCATTCGAGTCGTACATTTTTATAAATGATGTGCTCTTGGCCTGTAAATGGACATCCAATAAGCACATATTTTTATATACTTGAACAAAATTATCCATTAAATATGTAACTCGAATTTGTGAGTCGCTGTCTCCAATTGCCATGATTCGCTGTCTGCGACGAGTGGATGATCTGTTAATCCGCTTGCTATCTATGACTGGATTATTGTTCTATGAAAATGATAAATTAACAATCGACAATATTGAATAAAGTGAGGCCTGGCGACAAGGAATAGTAGCCCGTCTACATGGAACAGTAGCCTGTGTATAGGAAATAGGCACCTGGCTATAGGGAACAGTCACCTGTCTATAGGGAACAGTCACCTGTCTATAGGGAACAGTCACCTGTCTATAGGGAACAGTAGCCTGTCTATAGTGAACAGTGACATGTTTATAAGGAACAGTATCCTGTCTATAGGGAACACAGTAGCCTGTCTATAGGGAACAGTAGCCTCTCTATAGGGAACAGTAGCCTGTCTATATGGAATAGTAGTCTGCCCATAGGGAACAGTGACCTGTCTATAAGGAACGGTATCCTGTCTCTAGGTAACTGTAGCTTGTCTATAGGGAACAGTCGCATGTCTCTAGGTAACTGTAGCCTGTCTATAGGGAACAGTCACATGTCTATAGGGAACAGTAGCCTGTCTATAGGGAACATTCACCTTCCTATATGGAATGGTGGCCTGTTTATAGGGAACAGTAGCCTATTTATATGGAATAGTTGCTTGTCTAAAGGGAACAGTAGCCTGTCTATATCGAATAGTAGCCTGTTGAAAGGGAACAGTAGCCTGTATAAATGGAATAGTAGCCTATCTATATGGAACAGTGGCCTGTCTATATGGAATATTAGCTTGTCTATAGGGGACACTGACGAAGGTCTTTAACTTCGTGGTCTCTCGCTGCACTCTAAGGCAGGGCCTAGCTTAAGCTGGCGTATACCTAACTTTGGAGGTTTCCCAAATCCGCGAGTGACAAGAAGAGAAGAATAAGAAAAAGAAGGGAGTGATATACTTTCCAGATATCCTTCCTGTGTGGCATTTTGAGGCACAAGTCGAAGCGTGCTACTAATGTGCAAGCAGGTGTTGTAGCAAATTACCAGCCATCTTAATTAACCACACACCTTAATTAGCACCTTAATTTAACCATCTTGGTTAACTTACCACCTTAATTAACCAAATACATTATATTAAACCCCCAAACTTACTTAATCACATACGTTTGCTAACCACCCACCTTCCTTAACCAACCGACTTACTTAGCCCCTATCATTTGGTCAGAAACTTGTCTCAAACACAGGTGTCTGTAATAGACAGGTTTGACTGGATTCCATAGAACATAGCTAGAAGATCCACGAGCTGTGAATATGTTGTAGCGGATCGGTGATGGTATGTCGGCGGTGGCCTGGCTCTGTGACCATGAGCGACGTCGTCGTCATGTGTAGTATGAGGGTGGATGGGCTGGGGGTGGGGCGAGGGTAGGCGTGGGGGTGGTTGATGGTGGTGGTTAAAGGGAATCACCAGACCCTCTATACACTGTGTATAAAATGAATCTACAGACCGTAACGTTTTCAAAAATATAATTGTAAGATCTGTGCTCAAATTAGAAATATATATCATCGTTATTTAAATATGTGGTACATGGGTTAAATTTCTATTCCCGGATGAGGCGTATGACGTCATAAGTTGAACGTTTTTCTCGCTGTCATCCAACGCTATCGCAATAAAATTGCGAATTGCGTTTTTATAAGGGGATTTTCCTCAGCGGTTTTAGGAATATATAAACTATATTTGCGGAAATGTTGAGCAATATATACTAACAGTCCTTTGTCTGATTTCTCTGGTGGTGCCAATTTTGACATGAAGTTTTGATCTTGAGATAAATGAATGACGCGATAGTATAGGCAATTCAATATAATTGCCACTATTGAATCAACACTCTCACTGGGGCTACGGCAGATAATGTTATTAAAGTTTCATCTATTAATATGAGAGTTTAAATAGTTTGTACATACATCCAGTCCATCTTTAGGTACTTATGTTTTCATACTAGCCTCAAAACTTCCTGAGATTTTGTAATGTTAATGTAATTGGCAGGTATCTTCATAGAAAATGGCCATCTTACGGTTCGGCAATTAATGTGTGAAAATAACAAATACATTCCATAAATTTGCGATAGTGTGATACACGTCTTAATCTCTTCAATCTGTACATATATAAATGTTGTCGATAGCATTATCACCGATAGAGATATCACCATCCAAATGCATGCACTCATGTCTTCAGAGTGCCGTTATTATTGTTCTTGTCGGATGCGATTCAACCTATGACGTCATAGGTTTAATAACTCGCCGAAAATTATAGTAACATAGCGTTTTTTAACACCATTTTACTCGGATTTATGTATAAATGTCGGGGATAAGCTTTACACAGTAGCTTAAATGTGGGATCTACAATAGAACGGCGTATTTTATGCCAACGATGGTGACCCTTCTTGTGTTCCCCTTTAAGGGGTGTGTGGTTGGGAGTGGAGGGAGGAATGGGCGTGGCGCTCGACACCCCTCGGTGTGTCACGCGCGTCACCGGTTGCTTGCAGACTACTATTCCGCGCATCCTCGATCCCTAAACGGCCAGCCGCATCTATATATGTGTGTAGGTTAGTCTGCCTGCTACGAATGGAGCTGAGCCCCGCCCACGCGTTGAATTCAGGTCTTCTAAGGATAGATGGCTACTCTTTCCTTCTCCTGGTGTCAGATGAATGTGTTGTCCTGACGAAGAGCTTTCACTTCGTGTGTTGACTTCTGTGGTCTCTCGCTGCACTCTAAAGCAGGGCCTAGCTTAATCTGATGTATACCTAACCTTAGAGGTGCCCCAAATCCGCGAGTGACAAGAAGAGAAGGAGAAGAAAAAGAAGGGAACGATATACTTTCCAGATATTCTTTCTGTGTGGCATTTAGAGGCACAAGTCGAGACGTGCTACTAATTTGCAAGCATTCGTTGTCGAGATAAGAGAATACGGTTCTTTCTAGTTGCCCTTCCACGTACAACATTGTGTTCTAGCATGTGTGCGTATGCGCGCACGCGCGTGCATGTGTGTGTGCGCGCGCGTGTGTGCGCGCGCGTGTGTGTGTGCGTACTCGTAAAGCTTCTGTCATCATGCAATGTATGCTTCTTACAATTTGTAAAATTTAGCCCATGCCTGTTGCAACCATTACGCACACACATGCCCGCGTGTGCATGCATACATGCACAGATACAGACACACACGCACACGAGCACGCGCGCACACACACACGCACGCACGTACACACGCGTGTAAGTATGCACATGTATATACATACCTACATATACACCTGTTTGTGCAAGCACGTACACAAGTGTATATGTACGCATCCGGACACGGGCAAGCTCTCCCATATCGGCGACAGCGGCGGCAATGACGACGACGACGACGACGATGACGACCACAACATTTAAGTTATATATAGACATCTTCCCGTATAGGATTTCAATATTCCATTACGATAAGCTTGTATAATTGAAGCACGTTCTTGATAACGATAGCGCACTGCTGAATACTACGTTGGACATAAATTCTAAAAAACGTTGCATTTGTTAATACCTGGATTCTATTGAATATTAAAATGGACGCCGTACACTCTTGTTTCTGTATTATTGCATTGTTGTGTTGCTCCTATGTTCACTATGTCAGATCGCGTGTGATTAATAAAAGCTACACAGCAGTCTGTTATCGATCTCCTTAAGTGCAGCACTAAGTGACGTGGATTTACCTGTTTCTTGTATCCATCTACTGTGTGCCGTGCTAAAATAGGTTAACGGGCGAGTATTGGCCCAATACTGGCCCAATAACCTGCATTAACAGGGAGCCTTCAATGAAGGTATCCAGTTTTAGCTATGCCCAACCCATCTGTAGCTAAGCTCCACCCACTCTTCGCCCGTGTGGGGATCGATTGATCCCTCAACTACCTGTCTATCAATTTCCAGAAAACTATACAGGTAAGCTGTTTACTATTTCGAAACTAATTTGAATGGGCGCAACGGTGCCGAGTCAAATTAGTTTCAAAATAGTAAACAGATTCTTTATTAAATAGTAAAGACATACATTTCGTACATCGACGATTCGTCCATTATCAATTAAGCGCCCATAATGAACTTATCTGCGTCATTTATGAGGTAATTGATTATAACGTCATCCTACAGTTCACGTAGTTGATTATGACGTTATATTGATGGATAAACTGGAATACTCCATTAGATTTTGCTGCTGTATTCATGTCATTCACTGCAGGCAATATGCACAGACATGTATTATTAAAGAAAACTGCCTCATACTCTTCATGAGAATCTAATGTCTGGTGACAACAGTTTACATAAACAAATCCATCAGTGTCGGTCATGGCTGTCGATGGGCGTACATAGTTAATAGCAAGTGTTTCCAGATATCTGCTTGATGCTACCATAGACTCACACAAATTCCAGTGAGAAAAATTGGTTTCAAAATAACCAACAGGACATTATTATATTCTAAATGGGGTTTCATGGAATTCGCCTTTTCGCATTCAAAGTGTTAACTAAGGTTGCCAAGATCAAGTACAATGTACGTATATCGGCGAGGCCCCTTTACAATTCTCGCAGAATCAGAGCCTCAATAGTCCACAATATGTCCGTACATACTCCCTGATTAATTGACAAATAGATTGTAATTTCTATCGCAAAACTCTACTGATAATGAATTCGTTGACGTCAAAGGAGATAAATCAGTCCGTTGATCAATGAACACTGATGTGGAAGATCGTTTATGAATGGAAGCAAAGACGTGATCCGTTTCCTTTCGATCTGTTCGCTCATCTTGTCATATATATTAGGGTTCTAAAATATTATCCACGCAATGGGTAATCACATTCAACAAAAACAAATGTAGCTAGCAACTTCCGCATAGCTACTGCCTATGGAGCTTACTGTCCCTTCCTCCCTATTTCCATCTCGCTCGCACACTCTCCTAAGTCCCTCTCTCCCCCCTGACTCCCTCTCCTCCCCGATCTCATCCTCCCCATTTGGCTCTCTCTCTCTCTCTCTCTCTCTCTCTCTCTCTTCATATCTCCCAGTCTCTCTCGCCCTCCCTTCCTCGGCCAATATCTCTCCCACCGTCCCTCCCTCCCTTCTCTTCTCTCCTTCCCACCATCTATCCTTCCCTATGTCCGCCTCCTTCGACCTCCGTACCTACCGCCATCTCTTCCTCCATTACATCTCTCTACATCGCGCTCTTTCTCCATCTTTTTTCTACTCCCTCCCTCATTCACTTCATCTCCCCACGTCTCTCTCATTGTTACTGCCCTCTTTCTCTTTCAGTCACTGTCACCCAACCACCCCCTCATCCCTCCCGCCAGCATCTCACCTCTCTCTCCACCCAACCACCCTCGCAGATAGCATCTCCTACATCACCCGATACAAATGTTCACCATCAGTTGGCTGTTAAATTATCAATTATTCTATTTTGCCCATTCAATTTGATTTTTATTCACGCAATTTTAGCGACTCAAATGTTGTGTGAGTGTGAGGGTGATATACAGACCCATGATTCACCAGTACTCTATCTTCGCGAGGGTGTAAAGAATGTTAAACTATGGTGAAGGTATTTTTAACATAGTCCATGTATCAAAACCAGACATCCGCGGAACATATGAGAACAAGAGCAATTAGAGATTGCAGACCATCGCCGTCCCGTTTTTGTCACACGATCAAAGATGTTTTCGAATTGTTTTTTTATTACCCGGATTTCCTCGGATCACCGCCAAATAATTCTAGTGTGTCGTCACGTGCCCTTCCTTGAATTAAATTTGAACACAATTAGACCAGTTATTTCTGAGATATAATAGATCAACAATTTGATCCGATTCGGATCTAGGATCCGTAATCCTGTTCAAGGCTATCGTCTTGAAATCCGCTCCGTGTTAATAAGTGAACCAACTCGGATTAGTAGGTGTATTAGATACAGCTCCAAATAGATAGACGGTCTGACGGGCGGACGTGCGTGCGTGTGTTAGTGCGTGCACACGGATTGGCGGGCAGACGGACAGGTGGGCGGGCGGGAGGGCGGGCGGGCAGGCATGCGTGTGCGCATGTTACTTTCAATAGATCTTACTTTGACGTTGACATTCGGGAAATGCATGGGTGATAGAGATAACGCTCTTTGAAGAAATATATCGTGTGAATTGTGAAATTACCACTGGCATTTATCCGAGATATCACGTTAGCATTACTCAAAACAATATAAAACATTCTCGATCAAGAAAAGTGGACAGTTGTTTTCGCTTTTAGCTGCGACATTGGTGAAAACGAATAGGGATCTCCCGGTAATGTGAGCTGTCAAACATATCCTCACATTGCATGATTGACTGTATCAGTGCGTGTGATCCGTCATTGACTCGCAGAAAGAAGAGCACATTGAGATCGTTACATGATACTGAGCTTGACGCCACGAGTCCATATTCAATTTCTGCCATTTCACGAAACAGTTTCCTCGAGGCTAATCCCAACTACACGAACGAGTACAAGCCAGAAAACCCATCTTTCTTTGCCACATGGATTAAATAAATACACCCAATGCTATCTCAATGCGAAATATTGATCAGCGATTTTTTATGGAAACGACGAAGACTGTGCCTGACTAGTAGCGTATTGAATACGCGCGAATATCACAACATAGTGTAGCTCGCGGGATTGGGGTGGGGGTGGGTACCTGCTGGTTCGCGGATAGATATCCGCCCATCGTACCGCAAGTGCACGATGGCCGGGATGGCTGGCTAGCTGCGGATCTCGGGGTTGCGGATCCCGTATGACGTCTCTCCACGGTGTACACAAACCGGCTTCTAGAGCCGGTGGAACAATCATGTTCCAGTGGGTCCGTGCGACCATTGCCGCCAAGATTTAACCACACGGTCTCATCCCAGCTATTAGTATCACATGTATGCCTATCTATACTAATTTAGAGTTATGGAATAATTTATAATTAAACAGTAGAAATGTTAATAAATACTATACAAAACAGGTGAATCGTTTGACAGTAGAATAAGTACAATAATACACAATATAGAGCTGGCTGGTGTAATTTCCACGTGGTGTCGCCGGAGGTACAACACAGGTTCTTGAATCCGCAGAGGTATCCCCGCAAGAGAAGCATCCGCAACGAAGCCACTAAGTAGCTTAATATAAGCTAATATACACCTAACACCCACAAAGAGAATATTGTTGTTGCGAGAGGAAAGTGCCTCGCGCGGGCCTCCGTCACCGAATGTTTCATGATGGTGCGAGAGGAAGGTGACTCGCGTGGGCCCCCATCACAGGAACGCTCGACGTTGCGAGAGGCAAATGCCTCACGTGGGCCTCCGTCACAGGAAAATGCCCTCAATGCCGAAGTGGAGGAAAAGAGTTGGCAAAAAGAGCCACTCTTTTGTTCAACAGAAAATGCTAAGTGCTGATAGTTTCCCAGGGTCGGATCAGATCAACGTGCTGATAGGGAATCCAAATATCTATAAAGCCCTACGGCTGGTGGATCGTGGAAAGAGACAATAACTTAATTTATGTGAGACCATATAGGTAATTGGCCAATTTGACACAACCTTGCCAGAGTGCGGGGCTACATTACCGCACCAGCCGGAAAAGAGGCATACACTTATATGTCTCTAAACGAAGAAATTGTCATTAACTACTTTAACCTATCCTATCGAGCTGAATAATAAGGTTTAGTCGGTAACATGCCGGGCTCAAACAATTAGAGCACGGTCAGAGACCTCAGTGTAAAATTGATGATGGCGAAAATAAGTGATGCCGATATAAATGTTGCTGTATAGTATTTCCTAGCGTACTGCTGTCCAAAGTTTTCTACAATTAAACAAAACATTAACGGGATGACTATCTGCCATATATAACTAACCAATGCAATAAGTAGATTATAATTAAACTAAGTAACTAAGTATCATAGACTGATACACCTAGATGGTGCGGCTAGTTGAGAGCACCACAGTAAACGAAGATAATACTCACAGTAGTATAGAAATTTTAAATGGCGGTCCTAAGACCGGGAAAGTACTTATTAGTCATCAGTACCAAATACGAAAATAATAATTAGATATACTATAGCATGGTTACTTGAGTACCTAATAGTCATCGGTACGGAACAGGCTACTATGTTACTGAAATTGAGGCGCTAACATATTTATAGCCCGAGTCGACACGTTCTCTGGAGCTGGAGAGATTTCCGCAGGCGATTCCCGCAGCTGGTTTCCGCAGGTTGGCTCCGCAAACTGACTCCTCCAGGCAGGGTAGATACGGTACACACTCAGGACAGTGAAACAGAGCAGTGAAAATATGTCTATTAGATAGTCCCAGCAACTAGTATAAACTTTATACGGTAGTGACGGAAATAATAAAGTTGAAAGTTGTCCATTAACAGAGAAGGCGATATACAATGTTATGCAGTTACATAACCTGGCACACGGTGCGGGATGCGTCGCATAGCTCTTGTGGCGCACCTAGCAAAGTCCACCAGACTGTGGTAAAAAGGTTAATTAAAGCACACACGACATGCAATGCGGAAATTAGTGTCCACTTTTCAGCGTGGTTGGCAGATCCGGCAAGTCATCCACCGAGATTCACAGTAGCTCTACATCATGTAGGATCACATCCCGGCCCCGCATGGCCCACTCTCCGGAAGGCTCCCTAAGAAAGTCCGGATGCGGAAGGCCTAACTTTAAATTTAGTTTACTACCCCCGGATGGCGTCCGGGAGTATTCAAAATTCCGTAGAAGCCGAGGACGTCCTACCATCGCAGATGTGCAGGGATCCGTAAAACACTGGTTGAAATCAAGATCACTGTAGGTCAACAGTTGCATCCGCCATCCTGGTGGTCCAGCCGTACTGCGCGGGTCAGGCTTCCACACCGGCGATGCTTCTGATTCTCGATTTTGCACCCCCTTTATACTCACAGTGACGTCAGAGCTGAGCGCCTCAACCAATTATCGTCCGAGCGCCATCCAATCAGTTTGCCGGTATACTAGCGACGTATCGACCACGTGTACAAAGCACTCTGTGTTTAGTTTAATATATGCATGCGATTATGTTATAGTAATATTCTAAGTTTAATTTAATTTGATTTGATTTGATTTGATTTGATTTTTATTCTCTTGGTAAATATTACAAATTACAATATGATAACAGGGAGTCCACTGGAGGCTGTGCCTATTAGCTTGTGGACCCCTGACATAGAATAACATACAAGTTACACATGATTTGACATAAGTAGATTCAAGATTCAAGATTATTTATTTTCATATAACACATAGATTTTACATTTACCCAACAGGCAGTCCACCAAAGGCTGAGCCTATACAGCGGTGGACCCCTTACATTTAACATAAAATAAACATATAATTCAGTAATAGTTGGATCATGGGTGAAGATAATAAAATATTTACATGTATACATTTAAGACAATAGACAATTAACACACACGCACGCGCGCACACACACACACACACACACACACACACACACACACACACACACACACACACACACACACACACACACACACACATGGGAATGGGGAAAACACATGCATATCTTGTTTACAATATTATTATTATTATTATTATTATTATTATTATTATTATTATTATTAGTATTATTATTATTATTATACACTGCATCATCCACATCAACAATTACGGATGCATTATTATTATTATTATTGCAGATGTGTATTTTACATTCTAGTTGTTATCCTGGCAACTGGGTACATACTTGTTTGTGTACTGCCATGGTGGTGACTTCTGCATTCATGTCATTGGTTTGGATTTTTAGTATCTTTCTAAGATTATTTTTTTAATATTTTGTTTAAAAGAGCTTTGTGTTAGAATTTGTGTGCGTATATTTATATCTGTGTTGTTCCAAAGTTGTATTGCTTGGTGAGATGGTTTTTGTGTAGCTGTCATTGTTCTGTAATAGATTTGGTGTAAGTTATTCTGAGTTCGTGTGTTGTGCGAGTGAATATCGGAGTAGACATAAGGCACTATGACAATATATTATACATAACTACAGACAAATAATATAGGATTTGACATAGAAAAAGAAGAGAAAAAAAAAGAGATTAAGACAAGACATTTGACAAACATGGTTCACTTGTTTTTTATTGTTCTTCATACTGTGGGTAACATATTTCACTCATTGGAATGGGCTAGGGGATGAAGGGGGTGGGGTGGGGGCTGGAGTTCATCCAGTTTCTACTATTATTATTATTATTATTATTATTGTCCATCACCTTCTTTCCCTAGAGGAAAGAGAGTAAACCGACTATGTGAATCTGTGTTCGAGTCTATTTCTTAGTGTGTTTGTCATGGCTGGATTTTTTAGAGCGCTTAGATATGATCAAGTTCTGGATCTGTGTATATCTTGAGGAGTGCTGGTCCAATTTGACTCAGGATTTAACACAGAAGCTGCACACTCGCTGAATATTCAGAAAAGCCACCCGGCCGAGAGTTGTTGGTGGCTTAGCCAACCACAGCCCCCGGTCAAGTCCTCTTCAAAACACCCAGCAAGAGGAGCTATGTCCCTTGGGATGTGTTGTCTGTAAGACCCAGGAGTCAGACATTCACATACAATATAATATAATAAAATTAATTAAATTAAATATGATTATGGTTAATGATACAGTAAAGATAACAATGGCCAACATGATTCTAGCAACAAACTGATTTGGTTATGACGTAAGTAATCTTCTGTACACATTTGGAATAGAAGACATTGCTGCCTTGTGCAGAAAATTCTCCCACAAATTCCACTAGGTCCAGAATATTCAGCAGTACCGGTACCTTTTATTTTATGTGGACAATATGTCAAACCGGAGTGTAGAGGCAGGGCAAGAGCAGTAATATCAGTATTGTTAACAGGTGGTTCTTCATGATGAATTGCTGGTAATTGCTGTGGTGTCCGGGCGCATGAAGGTGTAGTAACTAATATATGAGTGAGGTCCAATTACTCGATTTAGTACTTATTAATGAACATTTGTTTAATAATATGTTTGCAGGAATTTTGACTAATAATCCGTGTACGTGTGTTCGTGTCTGTGTTATTCCAGATTTTTATAGCTTGAAAGGATGGTTTTTGTTTTGAGATTTCCATTCTATTGTATTCTGTGTGAAAGTTGTGTCTAGATCTGGTGTTGTATGCGTGTATTTCAGTGTTTAGGTTAAAGAGAGAAGACAGTGAATTTGGTAGATTACCTTTGAAAAAATCTTTTATTATTGTATATAATTGGAGATTACCAATATCTTCTAGTTTTAATAAATTTTCTGTCTTGTAAACATTTTGGGCCTCTCCTGTTTGTGCAAAAAGTTTAATGGCTTGCTTTTGAAGTGATTTTAGTCTTGCCAGTCTGATTGTATATGTATTAGTCCAAATAGTGTTGCAATAAGTAATTTGTGGGAGTATTAACGTGCAATATAGAGTTTTTAGTATGTTAGGTGGTAAGTATGATTTAAGTCGTCGCATGATCCCAATGTTTCTTGCCACTTTAGATGTTACAATCTCTATATGTTTCTCCCAGGTTAGATCTTTATCCAAGTAGACACCTAAGAATTTAGCAAACTCAGCCTCCTGTATTTCCTGATTATCAATGTACAATTTTGGCAAGTCATTTTTCTTTAGTTTTCTAGATTTTGTAAAGAGCATGTAATTAGTTTTCCCGACATTCAGTGATAATTTATTTACTTTAAACCAATTTATTACTTTTTCCATTTCTTCATTTACATTTTTATATGGTGTTTCTATATTCTTGTTGTGGCAAAAAGCATTGGTGTCATCTGCAAACAGTATAAATGAAAGGTGCTGACAAACATTGGGTAAATCATTCATATATATTAAAAACAGGAGAGGTCCAAGTACTGATCCCTGCGGGACACCACAGACTAGGTTTTCATTGCTAGAGCAAGCTCCATTGTATTGTACGCACTGTACTCTGTTTGATAAATAACTTGTTATCCAATTTAGGGCAATTCCTCTCACTCCATAATAAGATAGGTTATTTTATTAGAATCTTATGATCAATTGTGTCAAAAGCCTTAGAAAGATCAAGAAATATGCCAAGAATATGTTCTTTGTTTTCTAGAGAATTTGTTATTTTCCCCAACATATCTATCAGAGCCAGCATTGTGGAGTGGTTTTGTCTAAAACCATATTGCGCTTTATAGAGAATAGAATATTTATTTAAGAAATTTATCAGTCTATTGTAGAAAGGTCTTTCTAGAAGTTTAGAAAATAGTGGAAGTACTGAGACAGGCCGGTAATTAGTGAAGTCAGAAGAGTCCTTGGCTTTATATATTGATGTCACCCGTGCTACATTTAGTCGAGATGGGAATATACCCTGCATCAGGGAAAGATTACAAATGTGGTTCAATGGGATTAATATTTGTGAGAGACAGTTTTTAAAAATGTCCCATTTAAAATTATCAATGCCTGCACTTTTGTTCAGGTTGATTTGCATTAAGATTTTTGAGATTTCATCTGTGTTAGTAGGATTTAGAAAAACTGAGGATTGATAGCTGCCTGTCAGATAATCTTCTATATTTGTATTAGAGGTAATCCTAATTTGTTCCGATAGGCTGGGTCCAATGTTGATAAAATATTCATTACATTTATTTGCTATATCTTGGTTGTTAACTGGGAACTTCGACGATAACTCAGCCATTTCTAGGCCGATTTTAAAACGGTTTACATTTCTAGAAAGCTCGTTTAATTCTGGTCCTAATTCCTACCAAGAACAATGAGAACGGATGAATTATAAACATTTACGAGTACCTACTCGCTACACTTATAGGCACGCACTTGCTACCAATTCCGAGACGTGTTGTCAGGGAAGATCTGTCGCGTGCGCATGCGCACCACGCGTTTTATCGGACTTGCCGATTTTTGACGAGAAACCTCTCTCACAGGGCTTATGTACGCGCACTATCCTACCCAGGGGGACGTGCTTGGAGCGAATCCGGAGTGGCCATTCCGTACCCAGCTTTACCCGTCCGGTCGGTCCGCGCTACACCAGCCACCAAATTATTGTTCATTAACAAGTTCTTGCCGGAAAGCATTATTAGGCCTATGAACCCTCTACCTACATTGTTGGTAACAATACTGAAAGCCGGCTGTATACACGGATAACAATCTGACAAAGCTGTTAGTGACTTAGTCAGCAACAACGTACAGACAAATTGCTCTTCACATCCCCCAGCTATTTCAAGTGAAAGCTAGACTGATTACTTCAAAATATTGTGACCGAAACTTGTTGCAGCAACAATTTTGAAATGTTCACTCCTATTCCAATCAAATCTGTAGCAAGAAGCTTTCGGATGGTGACATTATTTTCTCCTGGAAATTGCTACACATGTGCAGACATCTTTGAAGTTTGAAATATGCGTTATCCGGCATGTAACCTGAGCAGGCTGTCAGATTCCCAGCTACACGTGAAGAGTGGGATATTTTCCTTGAGAAATTCATGCATGTACAGCATGTAGATATAACTAATATGGCATGCAATAGTTATGAATATGTAGTCAGTGCATTGCATGCTGGGTAAGTTGTATAACAAATAACCAGTGTCTAATAGCTCGTGCAAGGGTTTCACTGTTTAATACGACACGAGAACAGTATTTAATTTTGCTAACATTATTAATGTTTAGGAATTTTATTATTTTGTACTAATTTTATTAATTTTTAACAAACTATATGGAGACGCTTCTTCCGATTATACAAATCCTCTTATCATTGCATAATTAACTAATATAATGACATAAGCCTGAATTTACTAAGAGACGTGGGGAAAGGAAGAAGCGAAAAATAGAGCCTGAGGACGTAAGAAAGATCAGACTGTCAACTTAAAAGTGTAATGATCTCAACGCTCCAATCCACGTAATACTTGTGACGTCTACGCATCGCATCCTGTGACATAATTAGATTTCTTTTGAGCAGCTATATATAAACCATTCTATGCATGAATTATTTGTCGCAACATTAGGCTACAGATGGGCGGAATTTTATCATCGGTGATGTGCACAAGTTCTGTAAATCGTGTATCTGTCTCCTGTGATGAGTTGTAGACCAGACCTCCGCGTTATTCTCATTAGCCTCCAAGCTTGGTAAATGAGAAACAAAATCAGGATAAACACATCTTTATCTAAATAATTATTTTACAAAAAGTTTCCTCATTCACGTTTTGAAGTTGAAAGACTAGAGAGTAAAAATTAATTGGAAATTTGGAATAGAACTACATTCATTTTGGATACGATGAAATGAAATAGACTCATTAGGCGTTGAATCGAATATGACATTGAAAGGCGCATACATATGTAGATAAACCTACTAATCTTTATAGCAAATCAATCTGAAACACTTAACCCCTCTTGTGCCAACAACGCCTTAATGCGCCCATTATACTACTTATATAGGCCTATTAATTAACCATTTAACGGTCAAGATTTCTAAAAAAGAACAAGATTTGCTCATTGAATGCACCTCATTTGCAGGCCAAGAGATGACAATTTTTTTAAAGGTTTTCCAATGGAATTTACAAAAAAAATATATGGTGAAGAAAATTCAAATTTCTGTATAATCAGTATCATTTGCAGGTCAAGAGGATACAATTTTTGAAAATTTATCTCTGGAATGATTGGATCGGTAACCAAGCCAGATATCCTAGTGGTAACTTTTTTTTAAAACCTTCCCTCGGCCTGCAAATCTACACTCCTACACACCACTGTCGTTGGCCCGTTTTACCATTACATGGTTAAGTTGACACAAGCTGGTTTAAGTGACTGTATAAGTGAGAAAGTATGAGTCTATCTTCAAAGACCTATACAATTCCATTAGATATTCTCACAAACTCGATGTGGTTAGCTTGGCCACAATCTTCATAAATCAATACAGATGCAATACGTACGCTATGCTCCCATGACATACGGTACCATATGAAGGTCAGAGCCTCGATTTTATCGATACTATTGGTATGGCTGGATTACTATGGGTTGGTTAGAGTACACACGGTAGGGCTTCTAAGTGGCGGGATACTTGTCAGATGAATTAGCGGAGGGATTCTATTACAATTACTAAAACCAATATAACGATTGTCAATGCATTTCCTTTGCGTATGAAAAATAGAAGTGTCTACCAATCAGACATATGTGAAGAAAGAATCTCTGTCCTCTATGGACCGTTCCAGTTTTAGCTATGCTCCGCCCATCCCTAGTTAAGCTTCGACCACATCTCACTCGTCGTGTTGGGTTCGATCAATCCCTGAACTTCTTAACTATCAATTTCCAGAAAACTATACAAGGAGAACGGTTGAATATTTTGAAACTAGTTTGACTGGGTGCAGTTACTGCCTAAGACAGCAACAACGCCCAGTCAAATTAGTTTCAAAATATTAAATATAATATTTATTAAATGGTAAAGACATACAATTCATACAACGTGTCGAACTACTAAGCATTAAAGACGGACTTTATCGAGACATTCATGACGTCATGATTATGACGTCGTCAAATGATGGATGAATAAACTTGGAAAGGTCCATTGTTTAACTTCAGTTCAAATAGTAAGTGTGCAACATATCTGATTATTTTTTACTGCAAGTCACCCTTATTCTCTTGACATCTGTTTACATAAGCACGTGTAATCTGTATTCTTGTGAAATTGGTGAAATCAGGTATTTTTCAAGAAACAATAACAAACTGCCGTTCTAGCAAATGAGGAGCTTAAAATCTACCAACAATTCGTCATATTTAAAATGGGGATATTAACTGTGCGGGTGCTTTTATGTTGGTATAACCTACTATCAATAGACCATCCACAGTGATTTAAGTGTTTAGGGTTCTGAAATTGGTTGATTGCAATGTATGGAGCAGCTCCAAATGTGAGCACAATGCTTTCACAACATAATAAGTGACCATTAGAGGTATCAAGTGTCACTCCGTCAATAGCACGACTGCGGCCTCATTGTGGTGGTCACATCATATCTCTCCAAAGTAGCCATTGTCTATGTCTATACACCCCACCAGCACAGCTATCAGCAGTGAATGATATACCGTGTGACATGTTGACTATTTTAAAACTAATTTGACTTTGTGCTGTTGCTGCCTAAGGCAGCAACGGTGCCCAGTCAAATTAGTTTCAACATATCAGCTTGCCTGTATATATTTCTGGAGATGGATAGTCAGAGAGTTCAGAGATCGATCGATTTCAACACGGGCGAGGTGTGGGTGGCGATTAGATAGAGACGGGCGGGTCATAGCTAAAACTGAAACGGTCCTTTAACACATAAAACATGCTCCATTTCTCCAGAGAACTAACTATTATAGATCGTTTAATATACAAACTTGCCGACAAGGACCTCTTAAGCCATGACCATTATTTCCAAACACACATCAATCCACTCTAACGAAACCGTTTCTCTGATCCTTTCTGGCATAGCGCGTACACGTGACTTATTGTAATGGCTTCGCAGTTTGACAGATACATGGTATCTGTCGAGATGATCAGATTCATATTTTACTCAGCTAATCCGACGTACACGGCGCACATCGCATGAGTCGCAGGAAACCTAATAAACAAATTCTGGTCCTAATGATTGTGTACAAACAATGTTCACGATACGGAGCGTTTAATTATAGTCATTACTTAAAGAATGTTCTCTTATTTTTCACTAAAATTTCTGGCAGTGATACCGGATCAGATGCATGGTTTACTGGGCGACATTGATCATTGGAGTGTGTGAGAGTGGTAGCTCGTTAACTCTATATTATTATACAGCAATACTTGATGAGTAATAAGAGCGCAAATATGTATGTACTCATAAGTAAAAGTTGAAAATGCCGTGTCGCCCAGTAGTAAAAAATTTCATTCACTAGGCGACAAACTTTGTTGACTGGGCGACATAGATGTCGCCCAGTCATATAGTTAAAAAACTGCATTGATGAGTACGGAGTTACGTCAGTCTGCATAACTCTCAGAACGTGGTAATAAATGCGTGAGTATATGATTGCAACAATTACGGAGTAGAAATTTCACACCTGATAAGCTTCTCCATCTGTTCCATAGGGTTAACCCTTAGTGATTGTTTGCTCTATGAAAATATTGGACGCAATGATTGTTCACAGCGAGAACAAGACTTCATTCAATCAGTCTCTAGAAGCATAATATACCTTTCCATTTTAGCTGTGCCTCAACTCATCTCAGGCTAATCTCCACCCACACCTCGCTCGGGTTGGGATCGATCGATCGCTGAACTCCCTGACTATCGATTTTCAGACACCTATACAGGTAAGCTATTGAATATGTTGGAACTAATCTGACTGGGCGCTATTGCTGTCTATGGCAGCGACAGCGTCCAGTCAAATTAGTTTTAAAATATTCAACGGCATGTTTATTAAATAGCAGAGACACAATTCGTACAACGTGGCACACTATTAATAGTTAAAGACGGGTATAGAATCATTTATGACGTAATGATTATGACGTCATCCTACACGCCGCTTAGCTGATCATGACGTCATATGGCGTCAGATTGAGAGATCGATAGTCTGGAAAGGCGAATCTCATTAGATAAAAGCAAACTTGTAGAACGAGACAACACTCGGGAAATCAAGCTTGTAGAAAGAGACAACACTCGGGAAATCAAGATTGTAGAAAGAGACAACACACGGGAAATCAAGATTGTAGAAAGAGACAACACACGGGAAATCAAGATTGTAGAAAGAGACAACACTCGGGAAATCAAGATGGTAGAAAGAGACAACACGCGGGAAATCAAACTTGTAGAAAGAGACAACACTCGGGAAATCAAGATTGTAGAAAGAGACAACACACGGGAAATCAAGATTGTAGAAAGAGACAACACTCGGGAAATCAAGCTTGTAGAAAGAGACAACACGCGGGAAATCAAGCTTGTAGAAAGAGACAACACTCGGGAAATCAATCGTGTAGAAAGAGACAACACACGGGAAATCAAACTTGTAGAAAGAGACAACACACGGGAAATCAAGCTTGTAGAAAGAGACAACACGCGGGAAACCAAGCTTGTAGAAAGAGACAACACACGGGAAATCAAATGTGTCCCATAAAAGAAAGCAGTATCTTAATACATGTGGGAACTTTAACAAGCTTAATAGCACGCCTGTCTAAGTACCCTTTCACGTAAATATTGGACAACATTATTGGCTCACAGAATATTCAGATATATCTAATAGTCGCTTTGCCGACTGGTGCTTTTTTGGACCTGTATATTTTAATACCATGGATAGTGAAGTGAACGGCACAACGAGACAAGAGTGTTGCCATACTACTGATTACGTGTCACGTGATACTTCTAATAACGTATCATGGTGTGAATGCATCACAATTGTAGTGATACCGCGCATTGCTATCATCCCGTTTCATCCGTTTAAACACCGCGACACCACAGTGTTCCGCTACGGACAGTAGCCTAGGCCAAAAGAGGAGCACACGCCAAATTAAAAGCAACGATTCCAAATGTGACGCTATAGCCGGTGGTCATATCAGATTTGGAGGCGATGTGGTATAATTTAACAGGCTATTGGATAGTTAATCTAAACCTGGAAATCACCAAGCGACGGTGCAGTCATTGGCAAATTTATTAGACGCAAGTGATTTCTAAGATGATCACGCATTGCGATATACGAGTATGGATACGGGTAGAATATGATAATTATGTTTCCAGATCATTATTATACTAGGCCAATGGAGGGCTGAGAAATTAAAATTACCTCACCAACAGCAGAAGATAGAATTAGAGAGCAAAACATTTGAACGATGACCACTTGACCACAGGCGAGTATATTGGATTTCTGATATGTAGGATAACCAATTATACCGGCGATCATATTGGATTTTGATATGCAAGATGAACACGTGACCACAGATGAATTTCAACACGTTTCTTCAGAAAAGCTCATCCAAAATAAAGCTACTGGAATCATAATCAATGACGTCATGAATGACGTGGATAAGTACGTCATGAACGCATTGTTGGAGACGAATTAAGCGTTGTTTTACGAATTGTATGTCTTTACTATTTAATAAACATGCATAAGCAGCAACATCACCAAGTAAAATTAGTTTCAAAATATTCAACAGCATGCCTATATAATTTTCCGGAAATTAATAGTCATGGATCGATCTATCCCACCACGGGCGATGTGTGGATGGAGCTTAGCTGGAAATGGGCGGGGCGTAGCTAAAACTGCAGGCTTGTGTTTGCCTGTATATATGTGCATGTCTCTTACCAATGTGTTAGAATCTCCATATAGAAGAAACCGCAAGTCCTATAAAACACGAAATCGAAGAACACCTATTCTATGTTTTAATTATTAATGGCAACTAATGGTGACATAACTAGTAATACGCTTGTATTATCTTCATACCTCTCAATAGAAACAAACGGAGTGGAACACTAATATGTAAGAATAATACTTCTGACTGGATCTTGTTGCCACCTCGGACAGCAAGACATTCTATTCAAAATTATTCCTTTAAGCAATCTACATATTTCCCAGATCGGTGGCATGAAGTAAACGGTTTCTGCACTGATGGTGCGAACATAGAACAATGCTTCATTAAATTGCATAGCATGTGTTAATTTATTCCGATCTGCGTTCCATTCTCGTATATGATGTACTTACGTAGTTATCTTACTACTGGGCAACGTGTTACCATTCGTTGATTATTGGTTATTTTCTCCACATTTCTGGTATGGGGCATATAAATGCATTCTCTACATGGAACACAGCAGATAGCACGCTAATAGTTATTAGTTGTATTATCTTTGGAAACACTCACTCCTTAAACAAATCCAATCTTGTCCCAGAAAACCACCTATAGGTAAATTATTGACGATGTTGTATTTTCCATGGCATCACGATTGTGCCAAAGTTAACCGTATCGAGCACGTGGATACAGCTAATGTAATTCTCACACCTCTTCGAAAATAGATTCATATTTTCCCATGTGAATGACTGCTTAGATGTACAGAATTTATTCGTTATAAAGTATAGACTCTCTGGCGAAGTTTGTATTCTAATTTCAACATCATATTCAGTTTCATGTTTGTTTCTGAGAATATCTTTAGATGTAATGATTGTCGAAACCAGAACGTTGTATTGATCCCGACAACATTGTTTCTGTCTCCATTTCAATTACATATACAGGCCACGAAAATTACAGGTTCCTGCGGTACGGGGCAATCACTTTTTACTGCAGAGCAACGGATTTTTAAGACACTGGTTGCCCTGTGGGACAACCTAGATAATTTGCTATTTTCATTTGTTATTTACTCTTGGTGACTAATTATGTTATGTAGTCTTAATCATTTAATTCGTTCCTAGAATATGTACATTTGCAAACCAGGAGACGACTGTTTGTGAAATTTTACTACTGGAATGACTGGCTCGGTTATCGAGTGATTCTAGTGGTAAATATTAAAAAATAGTCTTCTCTTGGTCTGCAAAAAAACATTTCTCAAGACCACTGCAGAAGCCGTTTTTGGTTGATCTTATGGATAAAGGGTTAATAATTCTAATGATTGAGTTGATATTTACAAGGATGGTGTAGTCTGTATCTTAAAACAATGCATATTTCCAAAAGAATTTACAAAAGATGGGACAACTTGAAAATACAGTTGGCCAACCTAATTTAAATGGCGTACGTGGCCCTGGAGGCAACACAATATTTTTCCAATTTCTATATAATCAACGCTGTATTAATAGACGACTCATAGGCAGGTTATCAACTAATGGTGTTTATTGGATGTACGATATCCACTTAACCACGTCCTGTGAGCATATTGGATTTCTGATGTGCACGCTATCCACTTGACCACAGGCGAGCACATTGTATTTCTGATGTGCATTTATGTCCACTTGACCACAGACGAGCAAATTGGAGTTCTATTGTGTACGATGGCCACTTGATCACAGGCGAGCATATTGGATTTCTGATGTGCATTTATATCCACTTGTCCACAGGCGAGTATAAATGATTTCTAAATGTGTCCTATGGACACGTGACCAAAGGTGAACATACTGAATGTCTAATGTGCCCGATGTACACTTGACCACAGGTCAGCATACTGGAAACCTGATATGTACGATGGACACTTGACCACATGCGAGCATATCTGATTTTGATATGCATATGTCTACTTGACCACAGGTCAGCATGTTAGATATCTGCTGTGTGTTTGGTTTTACATGTTTCTTTACCAAATGATCTCCAAAAGGAAATTTTGATCTCATAAAGTTTGGCAGAGTTATTGCCTAGAAGGCACATTTCACGATGGCCGATTGTTGTTAGTGGGTATTTTGAATTTCAATTTATATCTCTGATTGTTGGGTTTCTTGCCAATGCCCATGTACAATTTAGATTCATCTTACCACTTGGTAGCGATGCCATGTGGAAAACAAAGTTCCCTCTGCCTTCCTTGTGGACAATCTAAAAGCGTGTTGAAGTTCTACTATGACAACATAATACTTTGAATATTTTGAAACTAATCAGACTTGGGGCTATGGATGCCCATGACAATATTGTGTTGCATGCAGGCAACTTTAGCTAAGCTTCTGTTCAACACACAATTGATTTCTAAAAATTTGAACCAATTTTTAAACAATCCGCCTAATTGGTATAATCGACTTACTATTCGAGCCACTTGAAGGGATCTTCATAAAGCCACGCACCTTTTATTAAACGAGACATTCATTACAATTTAAATAACTTTGGTATTATATTAGCGGAACAATTTCCGATAATTTGATGGCAAATTATAATATTCTCACGTATATAATACATAGCTTGTCAAGCACACATGTCCCACCTTACCGTGAAAAATCCCTGATAAATCATTCGTAATTAGATAGCATTGGGTGTATTTATTTAATCCACATGGCAAAGAAAACAGTGTTGCAATTTCCTTGCTTGCAATCGTTCGGTAGTTGGGATTAGCTTTTAGGAAACAGTGTCGTGATATGGCGGAAATTGAATATGGCCTCGTGACGTCAAGTTAACGATCTCAATGTGCTGTTTATTCTGGGAGTAAATGCTAGCTCACCCGCGCTAACACATTCAATCATGCAATGTAAGGTTATGTTAGTCACCTCACATTACCGTGAGCTCCTGCATTCATGTCTTGCTCTAGTTCTCTGGCTAAAACATCTCACCGCATAGGCTGTGTCTCATCTTCACACCACTTGAGCTGCAACCTTTAAGTTTCCTTGTAATCTAGCCATTATTACCCTCGCCCTGTAATGTGAATCGGTTATCGTGATTGGGTGTGTCTGCCTGTCCGCCTACCTGCCTGCCTGTCCATCTGAGAGAGAGAGAGAGAATGAGAGAGAGAGAGAGAGAGAGAGAGAGAGAGTGAGAGAGAGAGAGAGGAGAGAGAGAAAGAGTGAGAGTGAGAGAGGGAGAGAGAGAGAGAGAGAGAGAGAGAGAGAGAGAGAGCGAGAGAGAGAGAGAGCGAGAGAGAGAGAGAGAGAGAGAGAGAGAGAGAGATGGTCAAGAAAGTGCACGGGTGAGGGCTGAATGGGACGGGTTTCACAGAAGAAGCTATGCCGAGGTTACTAAATCTGTTGTACTCCCGTGTGATTATACGACACTCATAACAGCTCTCTCGGGACCATATTATATACAGGAAAACCATACATCGTGATCATGCTGTATTGTCATTGCAGGATGAGTGAATAGATCAACATGAATATCACGTCTTTGCTTCTGTCCAATGCCAACAGATTCATTATCAGTAGAGTTCTGTTATAGAAATTCCATTCTATTTGTGAAGGCGAATTAATCAGAGCGTCTGTATGCCCATATAATGATACTTTTCATAATAATACATTTGTTTGCATATTCTCCACACTGAATGGCATAAATAGAGCAGCAGAAACGTATTGAATTCACCCAGAATTACGCAAGCTACTAGGCCAATACTGGGTCAATACCATTTCAACACATTATAATAATAATAATAATAATAATAATAATAATAATAATTATTATTATTATTTTTAGTATTGTTTTGTTGATGTTGATGTTGTTAGTGGTGGTGGTGGTGGTGGTGATGATGATGGGAGTGGTGGTGGTGGTGGTGCTTGTGGTGTTGGCGGCGCTGGTGGCGGCGCGTGTACTGCTGCTGGTGCTGGGTTTGGTTTACGTTTTGGGCTTGTTGTTGGTGTTGTTTTTGGTGTTGTTGGCAATGGTGGCTGTGGTGGTGGTGTTGTGGTGATTTGGTATTCACTGACACATATGTGATTGCTTATATTTCGGAAAGATTTTATCAGTGAACAGCTCGTGTCTGAGTATTACTCCCTAATAGCTTACAAAGTCTTTGATAAAATTGATTTCGTATTACTGTCACGAATTATGTCAAGAAACCGTTTACAATGATGCTACATAGCCTACCCTTTCCGAACTCTATAGATCCCATAATTACGTCGCTGAATATAGATTCTCTGGCCATCTCTTATCTTATCTCCTCGTCCACACATCTTTCCAACCAGCAGGACATCTTTGAATTAGGCAGCGATTATACTGTATAAAGCTAATACTGTGCACGCCATGGAATGTGTTTTTGAGGAAGCGCCTGAGATGTTTCAGTTTGTTCAACACATAGATACTGGCGATAATGCACATGTAATATGTGGGGTATGTGCTACTCATGGCACACGGTACTAGGCTAAGGGCATAGCCTTGATCTTAGTTGTACTAGTGGTAGGGATGGAGTACTAAGCGTTATGTAGGGCTTATAAGGTACGGCTTCTCAGTGACTGAATACTTGCCAGGCGGAATAGGGTAGGCATACTAATATAATTCACCTTTCCATAGTATCCCTCGACGATTTGACGTCATATGACGTCATACTCAGCTAATCGGCGTGTATGATGACGTCATAATCATTACGTTGTAAATGATTATATTAGGCCCGTTTTTAACTCTTAATAGTCCGACACGGTGCAAATATTGTATGTCTCTACGATTTAATAAACATGCTGTTGAATATTTTGAAACTAATTTGACTGGGCGCTGTTACTGCCTGTGGCAGCAACAGCGCCCGATCAAATTAGTTCCAAAATATTCAACAGCGTACCTGCATAGTTTTCTGGAAATTGATAGTCAGGGACTTCAGAGATCGTTCTACCCCAATACGAGCGAGGTGTGGGTGGAGCTTAGCTAGAGATGGGCAGGACATAGCTAAAAATGGACCGGTCCATTACTAAAGCCAATACAGCCATTGCTATTGTGTTTCCTTTGCCTCATGGAAACAAAGAAGTGATACTAAACAGAACGAACGTTGCCATTTTGAGACAAACATCAGTAAAAGGTAAGTTCAAATTCAAGAATTTCAGATTTGAAGTGATTAAACTTAAAATTATTTTGTCATCTTTTCCCATACACAAATCTAATCTATAATCGTAGCGGACTGGTAAAGTTAGCAGTATTTCGAGAAAGCTTATTAAACTGCCGTTCAGGCAAATGACAAAGTTAAAAGCCATCATCATTTTGTCATATTTAGATAGGTTGATTCTAACTTAGTGGGTGTTGGTATTTTCGCATAACCTACCGTACGTAGAACATGTACAGTGATGTCAGTGTTTCTAGTGCTGAAACTGGTTGATCGTATTACGTGGCGTTACATGAAACACGCGCAAATCGCGGATGCCTATGCAACATGATAAGTGGTTATTAGAGGTGCCAAGGGTTACTCAAGCAGCACGACAGGGCTCTTGCCTGAGAGCAGTGTTCACATCACATTTCCGGTTTTAAAGTAGCAATACACCTTTCCAGTTTTCGCTATGCACCGCCCACCTCTAGTTAAGCTCCGCCCACACATCGCCATGATGGGATTGATTGATCCCCGAATGCCCTGACAATCAATTTCCTGAAAGCTATTCAGGTAAGTTGTTGAAAATTGTGTACCTAATTTGATTGGGTACTGTAGCATATTAGTTTCAAAATATTCAACAGGGTATTTATTAAATAGTAATAGATATAAAGACATACAATTCGTACAACAACGCATAGTCCGTCTTCAGTTAAGCGTTCGTGACGTAATTATCTACGTCATTCATGACGTCATAATAACGTCATTGATTGTAATGTTATTCTACGTATAGCGTAGCTGATTATGACATCATATGATGGATTGATACAATGGAAAGTTCATTATCTATGTCTAAAGCCTTCATCATGACATCTCTCCATGACTAATGCTGTCCCAGCGTATTATACACATAATATGCAACCTTACAGCCAAGGAGTTCGTAAGCCATGGCAATTATTTCCAAACACATATCAACCCACCCCAAGAAACTATAGCTCTGCTAATTTACTGGTGGAATCTCATAAGCATAAGTTGTGGAAATTGCTTCAGAGTTGACAGATGCATATCTTCTGTTGATATGAACATATTTCACACAACCTAGCCAGTGTAAATGGAAGAGTACCCAATCACCATGGCATCTCAATGATGTTTTGTCTCCATTTTCACAATGCTATAATATAACGTCAACATTGTTTAAAGAGATCAGCCAGGGGAGAATCAAACGCAGTCTTTACGAGATTCATGGCGAAGCCGGTCAAATCCCTTCTCTGCAGCTGCCTTGAGTAACGTCCATTCGCAGGCCAAGAGAATACGATTATTCAAATGTTATTACTGGAATGATTGAAGCGATAACCAAGCCAGTTATTTCAGTAGTAAATTATTACAAATAGTATATTCTTGGCCTGCAAATGGGCATTCAATAAGCCAATATTTTTATTCCGAACCAAATTTCGTCATAGCGGATTAAAGGAAGGCAGTATTTTCAGATAGACGGTCAGACTTGGACAACATTACTAGCTGTCTGATGTGCTGCTAGAGAGATCAGACATAGTTAATGGCCACCCTGGATACTAGACCGTTTAATGGCCGCTGCTGCGGTGTACACAGAGACAGGAATGATGTCGTACTACTGATAGACTGACACTTGATACCTCTAATAACTACTTACTGTACTGTGAAAGCGTCACATTTTGGGTGATATCAGGTATAGCTATCAACAACATTAAGCATTCACATCGAAGTGTTTCCTCTTCGGGCGGTAGTCTATGCCAAAAGCAAAGCAGAGGCCTAGTAAAAATGTAACCCATACAAATGTGATAATATGCAGGTGGTCATATCGGATTTGGGTATGTGACCTAATTTGACAGGACTGGTTCTGGGAACGATAAAGTACATTTGGAAATCGGTAAAAGATGTGGCAATCACTGTGAAAATATTGCAGGGCGTGCGTGCGTGCGTGCGTGCGTGCGTGCGTGCGTGCGTGCGTGCGTGCGTGCGTGCGTGCGTGCGTGCGTGCGTGCGTGCGTGCGTGCGTGCGTACGTATGTACGTGCGTGCGTGTGTGTCGATGTTTAACATGGTCGAACATTGTCATATTGGAGCATAAGCATTGGTAGAATTTGACATGTTTCTTGAATATTATTTTTATATTGCAATGCACGTCTGAAATTTTTTAATGACCTCGGCAACATCTGTGGATAGAGTTAGTGACCAAAGACAGATATGAAGGATGAGCATATTGGATTTCTGATCTGTAGGATAACCAATTATAGCAGGTGAGCATATTGGATTTTGATAACTAAGATGACACCTTGTCCACTTGTAAGCATATGTGATTTCTGATATATGTTTGTTTCAACACATCTCGTTCAATAATCACCCTTCCAAAATAGAGCTATTGGATTATATCCTAATCTAACAAAGCATGTCCGAGGTACACATGTCAAGCTTAAAGACAGTTCACTGCGCCAATTATGAATTCCATCGTATCATTGGCCTTTGATTTTATGTTTTTTACTAATGCTTATTTATATAATTTAAATTCAATCCTGCGGTATTTGCGGACTTAGCAAATGGGATGATATATTACTATTCTGTCATTGACCGGCTCGGTCAGATTATGTATGCAGCACCAGCAGTGCTGACTCTATATATTACCTATGGATGCAGCACCACCAGTGTTCGGTTTATGCAGTAAGTGTGTATGCAGCACCACTAGTGCTGCGTTTATGCACTAAGTATGTATGCAGCACCACCAGTGCAGAGTTTATGCACTAAGTATGTATGCAGCACCACTAGTGCAGAGTTTATGTAGTAGGTATCCATGTAGCACGGCTAGCGCTGACCTTATGCGGTAAGTATGAATGCAGCACCACCAGTGCCAGGTGTATGCAGTAAGAATGTATGCAGCACCATCAGTGCTGACTCTATGCACTGAGAATGTATGTGGCACAACCAGTGCACAACTAAGTATGTATGCAGCACCATCGGTGCTGAGTTGATGCACTAAGTATGTATGCAGTACCATCAGTGCTGAGTTGATGAGCTAAGTATGTATGCAGTACCATCAGTGCTGAGTTGATGCCCTAAGTATGTATATAGTACCATCAGTGCTGAGCTTTTGCAGTAAGTATGTATCCAGCACCATCAGTACTGAGTTTATGCAATAAGTATGGATGCAGCACCATCGGTGCTGAGTTTTTGCAATAAGTATGGATGCAGCACTATCAGTGCAGAGATTTTGTAGTAAGTAAGTATGCGGTACCATCAGTGCTGAGCTTTTGCAGTAAGTATGTATGCAGCACCATCAGTACTGAGTTTATGCAATAAGTATGGATGCAGCACCACCGGTGCTGAGCTTTTGCATTATGTATGCATGCAGCACCATCACTGCTTAGCTTATGGCATTAAGGACGTATGCCGCGCCATCAGTGCTTTGTCTTTACACTAAGTATGTATGCAGCACCATCAGTGCTGAACCTTTGCACTAAGTATGTATGCAGCACCATCAGTGCTGAGTTGATGCAGTAAGTATGTATGCAGTACCATCAGTGTTGAGCGTTTGCACTAAGTATGTATGCAGTACCATCAGTGCTGAGCTGATGCAGTAAGTATGTATGCAGTACCATCAGTGCTGAGCGTTTGCACTGCGTATGTATGCAGCACCATCACTGCTTAGTTTCTGGCACTAAGGACGTATGCCGCGCCATCAGTGCTTTGTCTTTACACTAAGTATGTATGCAGCACCATCAGTGCTGAACCTTTGCACTAAGTATGTATGCAGCACCATCAGTGCTGAGTTGATGCAGTAAGTATGTATGCAGTACCATCAGTGCTGAGCGTTTGCACTAAGTATGTATGCAGTACCATCAGTGCTGAGTTGATGCAGTAAGTATGTATGCAGTACCATCAGTGCTGAGTTGATACACTAAGTATGTATGCAGTACCATCAGAGCTGCGTGTTTGCAGTGAGTATGTATGCAGCACGATCAGTGCTGAGTGTATGCTTTAAGTATGTATGCAGAACCATCAGTGCTGAGATTTTGCAGGAAGTATGTATGCAGCACCATCAGTACTGAGTTTATGCACTACGTATGTATGCAGCACCATCACTGCTTAGCTTATGGCACTAAGGACGTATGCCGCGCCATTAGTGCCATGTCTTTACACTAAGTATGTATGCAGTACCATCAGTGCTGAATTGATGCAGTAAGTATGTATGCACTAAGTATGTATGCAGTACCATCAGTGCTGAGTTGATGCGCTAAGTATGTATGCAGTATCATCAGTGCTGAGTGTTTGCACTGAGGATGTATGCAGCACCATCAGTGCTGAGTTGATACACTAAGTATGTACGCAGTACCATCAGTGCTGAGCTTTTGCAGTAAGTATGTATGCAGCACCATCAGTACTGAGTTTATGCAATAAGTATGTATGCAGCACCATCACAGCTTAGTTTATGGCACTAAGGACGTATGACACGCCATCAGTACTGTGTCTTTACACTAAGTATGTATGCAGTACCATCAGTGCTGAATTGATGCAGTAAGTATGTATGCCCTAAGTATGTATGCAGTACCATCAGTGCTGAGTTGATGCGCTAAGTATGTATGCAGTATCATCAGTGCTGAGTGTTTGCGCTGAGTATGTTTGCAGCACCATCAGTGCTGAGTTGATACACTAAGTATGTACGCAGTACCATCAGTGCAGAGCTTTTGCAGTAAGTATGTATGCAGCACCATCAGTGCTGACTCTATGCACTAAGTATGTATGCAGCACCATCAGTGCTGTCTCTATGCACTAAATATGTTTGCAGCACCATCACTGCTTAGTTTATGGCACGAATTACGTATGCAGAACCACCAGTGCTGAGTTTATGCAATACGTATGTATGCCGCACCATCAGTGCGTTGTTTATACACTAAGTATGTATGCACTACTATCAGTGCTGAGCTTTTGCAGTAAGTATGTATGCAGCATCATTAGTGCTGAGTTTATGCACTAAGTATGGATGCAGCAACATCAGTGCTGAGTTTGTGCACTAAGTATGTATGCAGTACCATCAGTGCTGAGTTGATGCAATAAGTATGTATGCAGTACGATCAGTGCAGAGTTGATGCACTAAGTATGTACGCAGTACCATCAGTGCTGAGATGTTGCAGTAACTATGTATGCAGCACCATCAGTACTGAGTTTATGCACTACGTATGTATGCAGCACCATCACTGCTTAGTTTATGGCACTAAGGAAGTATGCCGCGTCATCAGTGCTATGTCTTTACATTAAGTATGTATGCAGTACCATCAGTGCTGAATAGATGCAGTAAGTATGTATGCACTAAGTATGTATGCAGTACCATCAGTGCTGAGTTGATGCACTAAGTATGTATGCAGTACCATCAGTGCTGAGTTGATGCGCTAAGTATGTATGCAGTATCATCAGTGCTGAGTGTTTGCAACAAGTATGTATGCAATACCATCAGTGCTGATTAGAGCTGGGCGGTATTGATATTTACATGACTACCGGTACCATGAAAAAATACCGCGGTACCACGGTATACCGTCATCTGAGCTTGAGGCATGCCACGAAATTAGAACAATTTTTTCCATTTCCTTTTCACTTCCATCTCCAATCAACGGTAAATATAGGTAAAATAAATAAATCGGCTTCCTGATTTAGAGAAGAAAAACATGGCGATTGCGACTGTTTAGTTCAACGATTTTATTAGGTCACTATTTTTATTGACGTAATATCATTCACGGGAATATCGCTCAACGGGTGTGGTCGACTCGCTAACTATAGCCCGCTGTTTGAGACATTGGGGTGCACTATTTTCAATCTGGATTGTTCTTGCTATTAATGCGTGCGACCAGCAAACGGTAAATTTTATTTTGGCAGTCGAGCGCTTTGATAAACAGAGTCCAGACAAAATCCCCGTGTATTTAAACGGGGCAAGTGTTGTACGCTTTTATTTCTGTTGGAGTCGTATATTCTGTTACTCGCGAAAACAGGCCTATACACATACATATAACGCGACATTGAATATAGCCGATTCCAAAGCTTCTGATAATTACCGACTACCCGATGTGCAGACTCGTTACCCGCCATGCTTCACGTGAGCAATGCGTGTAAAAAGCTATTTCCGCGAACTTCCTACGCATAGCCAGTAGAAAAATGAATTACAAAAACTAAAACACTATAATTTTTAGGTGTCGTTACTTAAACTGGATTTAATCCGTAATTAAATTTATTAAAACAAGCCAGAAAAATAAAAAATAACGACTTCAACGCTCCTCGTTGTTAATAAATTAGCACCTGATCAAAACGGCGCGAGCAAATACTACGTTTTAGTAAACTTTCATTGATAAATTCAGCATAGTAATCTATTTTCCCACGGTCCAGTTCATGAACAACCAATCAGATACGTCTTTGCTAGATCGCTGTTGTGTTTGAATAGCACGCAGTTTGTATGTTATTTTGTTATTCTAGCGTGTTTGTTCGGTGACAAAATGCTTGGAGTAATAAATTACAAATAATAGAAACGGGAATAGGGAATATATTATAGTGTAATTACTACCGGCGGACGGCCAGAGAATGAGTTTGGATGTTTTAAATAAAGCAATTTTACCGTGAGACTTTCAAGACGTACGTTTGACATACAATTCTGCCTGTCATTATTTTGTAATTGACGTCTTGACGTTTGTTTTTACAACAACCCTTTCCCCTGAACTCGGCTAATAGTTAGGGATGCCTGTATTTTTGGCACTATTAGCACTTATTTACCCTTGTTCAAGTCAGATTTTATGAATATATTTATCAAATATTGCTCAACCATTATGGACGGTATTCACGGTATTTGGAAATGTCAACGGTCACGGTATCGGTTCACGGTATACCGTGGTCCTCACGGTACTACCGTCAGACCGCCCAGCTCTAGTGCTGATTTGATGCACTAAGTATGTATGCATTACGATCATTGCTGAGCGTTTGCAGTAAGTATGTATGCAGCACCATCAGTGCTGAGTTTATGCACTAAGTATGGATGCAGCAACATCAGTGCTGAGTTTGTGCACTAAGTATGTATGCAGTACCATCAGTGCTGAGTTGATACAGTAAGTATATATGTAGTACCATCAGTGCTGAGTTGATGCACTAAGTATGTATGCAGTACGATCAGTGCAGAATTGATGCACTAAGTATGTATGCAGTACCATCAGTGCTGAGTTTATGCACTAAGTATGTATGCAGCACCATCAGTGCTGAGTTTATGCACTAAGTATGGATGCAGCACCACGGGTGATGACCTTTTGCAGTAAGTATGTATGTAGTACTATCAGTGCTGAGTTGATACACTACGTATGAATGCAGCACCATCACTGCTTAGTTTATGGCACTAAGGACGTATGCCGCGCCATCAGTGCTTTGTCTTTACACTAAGTCTGTATGCAGCACCATCAGTGCTGAATATACGCATTGAGAATGTATGCTGCACCATCACTGCTTAGTTTAAGGCACTAAGTATGTATGCAGCACCATCAGTGCTGAGTTGATGCAGTAAGTATGTATGCAGTACCATTAGTGCTGAGCGTTTGCACTAAGTATGTATGCAGTACCATCAGTGCTGAGTTGATGCAGTAAGTATGTATGCAGTACCATCAGTGCTGAGTGTTTGCAGTGAGTATGTATGCAGCACCATCAGTGCTGAGTTTATGCCTTAAGTATGTATGCAGTACCATCAGTGCTGAGACTTTGCAGTAAGTATGTATGCAGCACCATCAGTACTGATTGTATGCACTACGTATGTATGCAGCACCATCACTGCTTAGTTTATGGCACTAAGGACGTATGCCGCGCCATCAGTGCTATGTTGTTACACTAAGTATGTATGCAGTACCATCAGTGCTGAATTGATGCGCTAAGTATGTATGCACTAAGTATGTATGCAGTACCGTCAGTGCTGAGTTGATGCGCTAAGTATGTATGCAGTATCCTCAGTGCTGAGTGTTTGCACTGAGTATGTATGCAGCACCATCAGTGCTGAGTTGATGCACTAAGTATGTACACAGTACTATCAGTGCTGATCTTTTGCAGTAAGTATATATGCAGCACCATCGGTACTGAGTTTACACAATAAGGATGGATGCAGCACCACCGTTGCTGAGATTTTGCAGTAAGTATGTATGCAGCACCATCAGTACTGAGTTTATGCACTAAGTATGGATGCAGCAACATCAGTGCTGAGTTTGTGCACTAAGTATGTATGCAGTACCATCAGTGCTGAGTTGATACAGTAAGTATATATGTAGTACCATCAGTGCTGAGTTGATGCACTAAGTATGTATGCAGTACGATCAGTGCAGAATTGATGCACTAAGTATGTATGCAGTACTATCAGTGCTGAGTTTATGCACTAAGTATGTATGCAGCACCATCAGTGCTGAGTTTATGCACTAAGTATGGATGCAGCACCACGGGTGATGACCTTTTGCAGTAAGTATGTATGTAGTACTATCAGTGCTGAGTTGATACACTACGTATGAATGCAGCACCATCACTGCTTAGTTTATGGCACTAAGGACGTATGCCGCGCCATCAGTGCTTTGTCTTTACACTAAGTCTGTATGCAGCACCATCAGTGCTGAATATACGCATTGAGAATGTATGCTGCACCATCACTGCTTAGTTTAAGGCACTAAGTATGTATGCAGCACCATCAGTGCTGAGTTGATGCAGTAAGTATGTATGCAGTACCATTAGTGCTGAGCGTTTGCACTAAGTATGTATGCAGTACCATCAGTGCTGAGTTGATGCAGTAAGTATGTATGCAGTACCATCAGTGCTGAGTGTTTGCAGTGAGTATGTATGCAGCACCATCAGTGCTGAGTTTATGCCTTAAGTATGTATGCAGTACCATCAGTGCTGAGACTTTGCAGTAAGTATGTATGCAGCACCATCAGTACTGATTGTATGCACTACGTATGTATGCAGCACCATCACTGCTTAGTTTATGGCACTAAGGACGTATGCCGCGCCATCAGTGCTATGTTGTTACACTAAGTATGTATGCAGTACCATCAGTGCTGAATTGATGCGCTAAGTATGTATGCACTAAGTATGTATGCAGTACCGTCAGTGCTGAGTTGATGCGCTAAGTATGTATGCAGTATCCTCAGTGCTGAGTGTTTGCACTGAGTATGTATGCAGCACCATCAGTGCTGAGTTGATGCACTAAGTATGTACACAGTACTATCAGTGCTGATCTTTTGCAGTAAGTATATATGCAGCACCATCGGTACTGAGTTTACACAATAAGGATGGATGCAGCACCACCGTTGCTGAGATTTTGCAGTAAGTATGTATGCAGCACCATCAGTACTGAGTTTATGCAATAAGTATGTATGCAGCACCATCACTGTTAGTTTATGGCACTAAGGACGTATGCGACGCCATCAGTACTGTGTCTTTACACTAAGTATGTATGCAGCACCAACAGTGCTGACTCTATGCACTAAGTATGTATGCAGCACCATCAGTGCTGTCTCTATGCCCTAAGTATGTTTGCAGCACCATCACTGCTTAGTTTATGGCACTAAGTACGTATGCAGCACCACCAGTGCTGAGTTTATGCAATACGTATGTATGCCGCACCATCAGTGCGTTGGTTATACACTAAGTATGTATGCAGTACTATCAGTGCTGAGATTTTGCAGTAAGTATGTATGCAGCATCATTAGTGCTGAGTTTATGCACTAAGTATGGATGCAGCAACATCAGTGCTGAGTTTGTGCACTAAGTATGTATGCAGTACCATCAGTGTGAGTTGACACAGTAAATATGTATGCAGTACCATCAGTGCTGAGTTGATGCACTAAGTATGTATGCATTACGATCAGTGCAGAGTTGATGCACTAAGTATGTACGCAGTACCATCAGTGCTGAGATTTTGCAGTAAGTATGTATGCAGCACCATCAGTACTGAGTTTATGCACTACGTAAGTATGCAGCACCATCACTGCTTAGCGTATGGCACTAAGGACGTATGCCGCGCCATCAGTGCTATGTCTTTACACTAAGTAAGTATGCAGTCCCATCAGTGCTGAATAGATGCAGTAAGTATGTATGCACTAATTATGTATACAGTACCATCAGTGCTGAGTTGATGCGCTAAGTATGTATGCAGTATCATCAGTGCTGAGTGTTTGCAACACGTATGTATGCAATACCATCAGTGCTGATTATAGCTGGGCGGTATTGATATTTACATGACGGTACTGGTACCATGAAAAAATACCGCGGTACCATGGTATACCATCATCTGATCTTGAGGCATGCCACGAAATTAGAACATTTTTTCCATTTCCTTTTCACTTCCATCTCCAATCAACGGTAAATATAGGTTAAATAAATAAATTGGCTTCCTGATTTAGAGAAGAAAAACATGGCGATTGCGACTGTTTAGTTCAACGATTTTATTAGGTCACTATTTTTATTGACGTAATATCATTCATGGGAATATCGCTCAATGGGTGTGGTCGACTCGCTAACTATAGCCCGCTGTTTGAGACATTGGGGTGCACTATTTTCAATCTGGATTGTTCTTGCTATTAATGCGTGCGACCAGCAAACGGTAAATTTTATTTTGGCAGTCGAGCGCTTTGATAAACAGAGTCCAGACAAAATCCGCGTGTATTTAAACGGGGAAAGTGTTGTACGCTTTTATTTCTGTTGGAGTCGTATATTCTGTTACTCGCGAAAACAGGCCTATACACATACATATAATGTGACATTGAATATAGCCGATTCCAAAGCTTCTGATAATTACCGAGTACCCGATGTGCAGACTCGTTACTCGCCATGCTTCACGTGTAAAAAGCTATTTCCGCGAACTTCCGACGTGTAGCCAGTTGAAAAATGAATTACAAAAACTAAAACACTAAAATTTTTAGGTGTCGTTACTTAAACTGGATTTAATCCGTAATTACATTTCTTAAAACAAGCCAGAAAAATAAAAAATAACGACTTCAACGCTGCTCGTTGTTAATAAATTAGCACGTGATCAAAACGGCGCGAGCAAATACTACGTTTTAGTAAACTTTCATTGATAAATTCAGAATAGTAATGCATTTTCCCACGGTCCAGTTCATGAACAACCAATCAGATACGTCTTTGCTAGATCGCTGTTGTGTTTGAATAGCACGCAGTTTGTATGTTATTTTGTTATTCTAGCGTGTTTGTTCGGTGACAAAATGCTTGGAGTAATAAATTACAAATAATAGAAACGGGAATAGGGAATATATTACAATGTAATTACTACCGGCGGACGGCCAGAGAATGAGTTTGGATGTTTTAAATAAAGCAATTTTACCGTGAGACTTTCAAGACGTACGTTTGACATACAATTCTACCTGTCATTATTTTGTAATTGACGTCTTGACGTTTGTTTTTACAACAACCCTTTCCCCTGAACTCGGCTAATAGTTAGGGATGCCTGTATTTTTGGCACTATTAGCACTTGTTTACTCTTGTTCAAGTCAGATTTTATGAATATATTTCTCAAATATTGCTCAAACATTATGGACGGTATTCACGGTATTTGGAAATGTCAACGGTTAATGTATCGGTTCACGGTATATTGCGGTCCTCACGGTACTACCGTCTGACCGACCAGCTCTAGTGCTGATTTGATGCACAAAGTATGTATGCATTAAGATCATTGCTGATCGTTTGCAGTAAGTATGTATGCAGCACCATCAGTGCTGAGTGTATGCACTAAGTATGGATGCAGCAACATCAGTGCTGAGTTTGTGCACTAAGTATGTATGCAGTACCATCAGTGCTGAGTTGATACAGTAAGTATGTATGTAGTACCATCAGTGCTGAGTTGATGCACTAAGTATGTATGCAGTACGATCAGTGCAGAATTGATGCACTAAGTATGTATGCAGTACCATCAGTGCTGAGTTGATGCCCTTTGTATGTATGCAGTACCATCGGTGCTGAGCGTTTGCAGCGAGTATGTATGCCGCACCATCAGTCCGTTGTTTAACCACTAAGTATGTATGCAGTACTATCAGTGCTAAGTTTATGCACTAAGTATGTATGCAGCACCATCAGTGCTGAGTTTATGCACTAAGTATGGATGCAGCACCACGGGTGATGACCTTTTGCAGTAAGTATGTATGTAGTACTATCAGTGCTGTGCTGATGCACTACGTATGAATGCAGCACCATCACTGCTTAGTTTATGGCACTAAGGACGTATGCCGCGCCATCAGTGCTTTGTTTTTACACTAAGTCTGTATGCATCACCACCTATGCTGAATATATGCATTACGTATGTATGCAGCATCATCAGTGCTGAGTTTATGCACTAAGTATGGATGCAGCAACATCAGTGCTGAGTTTGTGCACTAAGTATGTATGCAGTACCATCAGTGTGAGTTGACACAGTAAGTATGTATGCAGTACCATCAGCGCTGAGTGTATGCTTTAAGTATGTATGCAGTACCATCAGAGCTGAGATTTTGCAGTAAGTATGTATGTAGCAACATCAGTACTGAGTTTATGCACCACGTATGTATGCAGCACCATCACTGCTTAGTGTATGGCACTAAGGACGTATGCCGCGCCATCAGTGCTATGTCTTTACACTAAGTATGTATGCAGTACCATCAGTGTTGAATTGATGCAGTAAGTATGTATGCACTAAGTATGTATGCGCTACCATCAGTGCTGAGTTGATGAGCTAAGTATGTATGCAGTATCATCAGTGCTGAGTGTTTGCAACAAGTATGTATGCAATACCATCAGTGCTGATTTGATGCACTAAGTATGTATGCATTACGATCATTGCTGAGCGTTTGCAGTAAGTATGTATGCAGTACCATCAGTGCTGAGTTTATCCACTAAGTATGGATGCAGCAACATCAGTGCTGAGTTTGTGCACTAAGTATGTATGCAGTACCATCAGTCCTGAGTTGATACAGTAACTATGTATGTAGTACCAGCAGTGCTGAGTTGATGCACTACGTATTTATGCAGTACCATCAGTGCTGAGTTGATGCACTAAGTATGTATGCAGTACCATCAGTGCTGAGTTTATGCAATAAGTATGGATGCAGCACCACCGGTGCTGAGCTTTTGCAGTAAGTATGTATGCAGTACCGTCAGTGCTGAGTTGATGCACTACGTATGTATGCAGTGCCATCAGTGCTGAGTTGATCCACTAAGTATGTATGCAGCACCATCAGTGCTGAGCTTTTGCAGTAGGTGTGTATGCAGCACCATCAGTACTGAGTTTATGCAATAAGTATGGATGCAGCACCACCGGTGCTGAGCTTTTGCAGTAAGTATGTATGCAGTACCGTCAGTGCTGAGTTGATGCACTACGTATGTATGCAGCACCATCACTGCTTAATTTATGGCACTAAGGACGTATGCCGCACCATCAGTGCTTTGTCTTTACTCTAAGTATGTATGCAGCACCATCAGTGCTGAGTCGATGCAGTAAGTATGTATGCAGTACCATCAGTGCTGAGCGTTTGTACTAAGTATGTATGCAGTACCATCAGTGCTGAGTTGGTGCAGTAAGTATGTATGCAGTACCATCAGTGCTGCGTGTTTGCAGTGAGTATGTTTGCAGCACCATCAGCGCTGCGTGTATGCTTTAAGTATGTATGCAGTACCATCAGAGCTGAGATTTTGCAGTAAGTATGTATGCATCACCATCAGTACTGAGTTTATGCACTACGTATGTATGCAGCACCATCACTGCTTAGTGTATGGCACTAAGGACGTATGCCGCGCCATCAGTGCTATGTCTTTACACTAAGTATGTATGCAGTACCATCAGTGTTGAATTGATGCACTAAATATGTATGCAGCACCATCATTGCTGTCTCTATGCACTAAGTATGTTTGCAGCACCATCACTGCTTAGTGTATGGCACTAAGTACGTATGCAGCACCACCAGTGCTGAGTTTATGCAATATGTATCTATGCCGCACCATCAGTGCTTTGTTTATACACTAAGTATGTATGCAGTACTATCAGTGCTGAGCTTTTGCAGTAAGTATGTATGCAGCATGATCAGTGCTGAGTTTATGCACTAAGTACGGATGCAGCAACATCAGTGCTGAGTTTGTGCACTAAGTATGTATGCATTACCATCAGTGCTGAGTTGATGCGCTAAGTATGTATGCAGTATCACCAGTTCTGAGTGATTGCACTGAGTATGTTTGCAGCACCATCAGTGCTGAGTTGATGCACTAAGTATGTACGCAGTACCATCAGTGCTGAGCTTTTGCAGTAAGTATGTATGCAGCACCATCGGTGCTGAGTTTATGGAATAAGTATGTATGCAGCACCATCACTGCTTAGTTTATGGCACTAAGGAAGTATGCCGCGCCATCAGTACTGTGGATTTACACTAAGTATGTATGCAGCACCATCAGTGCTGACTCTATGCACTAAATATGTATGCAGCACCCTCATTGCTGTCTCTATGCACTAAGTATGTTTGCAGCACCATCACTGCTTAGTGTATGGCACTAAGTACGTATGCAGCACCACCAGTGCTGAGTTTATGCAATACGTATCTATGCCGCACCATCAGTGCTTTGTTTATACACTAAGTATGTATGCAGTACTATCAGTGCTGAGCTTTTGCAGTAAGTATGTATGCAGCATGATCAGTGCTGAGTTTATGCACTAAGTATGGATGCAGCAACATCAGTGATGAGTTTGTGCACTAAGTATGTATGCAGTACCATCAGTGTGAGTTGACACAGTAAGTATGTATGCAGTACCATCAGTGCTGAGTTGATGCACTAAGTATGTATGCAGTACGATCAGTGCAGAGTTGATGCACTAAGAATGTATGCAGCCCATCAGTGCTGAGATTTTGCAGTAAGTATGTATGCAGCACCATCAGTACTGAGTTTATGCACTACGTATGTATGCAGCACCATCACTGCTTAGTTTATGGCACTAAGGACGTATGCCGCGCCATCAGTGCTCTGTCTTTACACTAAGTATGTATGCGCTACCATCAGTGCCGAGTTGATGCGCTAAGTATGTATGCAGTATCATCAGTGCTGAGTGTTTGCAACAAGTATGTATGCAATACCATCAGTGCTGATTTGATGCACTAAGTATGTATGCATTACGATCATTGCTGAGCGTTTGCAGTAAGTACGTATGCAGCACCATCAGTGCTGAGTTTATGCACTAAGTATGGATGCAGCAACATCAGTGCTGAGTTTGTGCACTAAGTATGTATTCAGTACCATCAGTCCTGAGTTGATACAGTAACTATGTATGTAGTACCATCAGTGCTGAGTTGATGCACTAAGTATGTATGCAGTACGATCAGTGCAGAATTGATTCACTAAGTATGTATGCAGTACCATCAGTGCTGAGTTTATGCACTAAGTATGGGTGCACTAAGTATGTATGCAGAGTTGATGCCGTTAGTATCTATGCAGTACCATCAGTGCTGAGCGTTTGCATGAGTATGTATGCCGCACCATCAGTGCGTTGTTTATACAATAAGTATGTATGCAGTACTATCAGTGTTGAGCTTTTGCAGTAAGTATGTATGCAGCATCATCAGTGCTGAGTGTATGCACTAAGTATGTATACAGTACCGTCAGTGCTGAGTTGATACACTACACATGTATGCAGTACCATCAGTGCTGAGTTGATGCACTAAGTATGTATGCAGCACCATCAGTGCTGAGCCTTTGTATTAAGTATGTATGCAGCAGCATCAGTACTGAATTTATGCAATACGTATGGATGCAGCACCATCAGTGCTGAGCTTTTGCAACAAGTATGTATGCAATACCATCAGTGCTGAGTTGATGCACTAAGTATGTATGCAGGACGATCATTGCTGAGCGTTTGCAGTAAGTATTTATGCAGCATCATCAGTGCTGAGTTTATGCACTAAGTATGGATGCAGCAACATCAGTGCTGAGTTTGTGCACTAAGTATGTATGCAGTACCATCAGTGCTGAGTTGATACAGTAAGTATGTATGCAGTACCATCAGTGCTGAGTTGATGCACTAAGTATGTATGCAGTACGATCAGTGCAGAGTTGATGCACTAAGTATGTATGCCCTAAGTATGTATGCAGTACCATCAGTGCTGAGCGTTTGCAGTGAGTATGTATGCCACACCATCAGTGCGTTGTGTATACACTAAGTATGTATACAGTACTATCAGTGCTGAGCTTTTGCAGTAAGTATGTATGCAGCACCATCAGTGCTGAGCTTTTGCACTAAGGACGTATGCCTCGCCATCAGTGCTTTGTCTTTACACTAAGTCTGTATGCAGCACCATCAGTGCTGAATATATGCATTAAGTATGTATGCAGCACCATCACTGCTTAGTTTATGGCGCTAAGTACGTATGCAGCACCACCAGTGCTTATGCAATACGTATGTATGCCGCACCATCAGTGCGTTGTTTATACACTAAGTATGTATGCAGTACTATCAGTGCTGAGCTTTTGCAGTAAGCATGGATGCAGCACCATCAGTGCTGAGTTTTTGCACTAAGTATGTATGCAGTAGCATCAGTGCTGAGTTGATGCAGTAAGTATGTATGCAGTACCATCTGTGCTGAGTTGATGCAGTAAGTATGTATGCAGTACCTTCAGTGCTGAGCTTTTGTACTAAGTATGTGTGCAACACCGTCAGTGTTGAGTTTTTGCACTAAGTATGTATGCATTAGGTATGTATACAGTACCATCAGTACTGAGCTGATGCGCTAATTATGTATGCAGTACCATCAGTGCTGAGTTGATGCACTAAGTATGTATGCAATACCTTCAATGCTGAGCTTTTGCACTAAGTATGTGTGCAACACCATCAGTGTTGAGTGTATGCACTAGGTATGTATGCATTAGGTATGTATGCAGTACCATCAGTGCTGAGCTTTTGCAGTAAGTATGTATGCAGCAGCATCAGTACTGAGTTTATGCAATAAGTATGGATGCAGCCCCATCAGTGCTGAGCTTTTGCAGTAAGTATGTATGCAGCAGCATCAGTTCTGAGTTTATGCAATAAGTATGGATGCAGCACCACCAGTGCTGAGCATTTGCAGTACGTATGTATGCAATACCATTAGTGCTGAGTTGATGCACTAAATATGTATACAGTACCGTCAGTGCTGCGCTTTGGCAATAAGTATTATGCAGCACCATCAGTGCTAAGTTTATACACTACGTATGTATGCAGCACCATCGTTGCTTTGGCTTTACACTAAGTATGTATGCATAACCATAAGTGCTGACTCTATGCACTAAGTATGTATGCAGCACCATCACTGCTTAATTTATGGCACTAAGTACGTATACAGCACCACCAGTGCTGAATTTATGCAATAAGTATATATTCCGCACCATCAGTGCGTTGTTTATACACTAAGCATGTATGCAGAACTATCACTGCGGACTCTATGCCCTAAGTATGTATGCAGCACCATGACTGCCTACTTTATGTCACTAAGCACGTATGCAGCCCCATCCGTGCTGAGTTTATGCAAAAAATATGTATGCAGCACCATCAGTGCTTAGTCTATACAGTAAGTATGTATGCAGCACCATCACTGCTTGGTTTATGGCACTAAGTACGTATGCATCACCATCAGTGCTGAGTTTGTGCAATAAGTACGTATGCAACACCAGCAGTTCTTAGTCTATACACTAAGTATGTAATGTATGCAGCAACACCAGTGCTGAGTTTATGCACTAATTTTATCAATAATTATTGTAGCAATATTTAGAGAAGAGAACCCACGGCGTTCTTGGTTCCGCGAAGGAACTCAATGATATATTTTTAAAAAAAAGGCTGCCAGTTGTCGAGAAAAATTACTGCGCTTCCCATTAGAATAAATTAGTTAACTTTATATGATTAAAAATATATTCAATATCTATGCCATTTGCGACCATGATCTCTATGTTCTAACTATTGATGTCTTACTTCAAATGGACATACCTACTAATACACATGTATTTTCCCTCACCTTTCCTTAAAAACAATATTTTCATGAACCTCTGGTTTCAAACAGAATTGTCCAGTACAATGTAAAATACATATTCTGATAAAAAGTTGCCACCTCAAACAACAACATATTTCATTCAAAACTATTCTTTTAGGCGATCTACACATTTCACAAATCATTGATATGGGTCACCTGCGTTCGGCACTGATAATGCGAACATATTGCAATGTCTCATTATATCGCTTACCATGTATTAATTTAGTTCATGGTACGGCCGAATCCCATTTTAGAATGGACTTGGGATTCTAGGCTGCTACCGGGAATCTCGTAGACCCTTCATTGCATATTCTTTATTGGTTATATTCCACATGACTGTGACCCGGTGTATATATAGGCATTGGCTAAAGAGAGAAACCATGACATACCAATCGCTATCTGTATAAGTTGCATTATCTTTAGAAACACTCACGTTTTGAACAAATCGAAAGCTAAAATTAATTTTATACCTCGTTAAATATAAATTCATATTTTTCCATTCGTATGAATACTTAAATGTTTCAAACTAATTCACTATGATAGAGATTAACAGCTTTATCTGGGTATTTATTCTCCTTTCAATATTATATCCAGTTTCATGTATAAGGAGTCTACTTGATGGCATTATCTCCAACAGAATATATTCATATTGTCAGTACATTTTCCTCTCTAGTCTTTCTACTTCAAACTGCCAATGAGGGTATTTATTGCGGAAGAAGGATTAAAACAATAATTTGTTTATTTATTTTATTATATCATCTCCAAATCATGGACGATTTTAAGGATAAGACAGAGGTCTGATCTACAATGCACCACATGAACAGCACTCAGTCAAATTAGTTTCAAAATATTCAACAGCTTACCTGTACAGTTTTCTGGAAATTGAGAGTCAGGAAGTTCAGAGATCGATAGATCCCTAAACGAGCTAGGTGTGGGTGGAGCTTAGCTAGAAATGGGCAGGGCATAACTAAAGATGGAAAGGGCCTTTAAATCGAGCTTCTGATCTTTATTACGCCTTCACGCTCTATTTGTCGGTTCTTACATTCCTCAGGTCTCGTGATAATGTGACTAGTAAGCCATTAGACTTTTTACTTATGCAATAATAATGGGATTTTCATAATTTGAAAGGAGCGCGGCTATACCGTGTGTCAAAAATGAATAAAGTTAGTACAAAATAATAAAGTTAATAAACATTAAAAATGTTAGCAAAAATTAAAAGTTCTTTCATGTATTACACATTTACACAAGATATGAGGTGTCGGTCGATTGCTGTGCACTCAATATACATTGCGCTGGCTCCATATTCTCAGTAGCTATTGAATCCCATATTAGTTAAAACTATGTGTCGGTACAGACCAGGATTTATCAAAAGAAAAAGCCCTCCTACTTTTAACGTGCAAATAGTCATTTGATCTTCAGACATATTCATGACAATACGTCTGACAATGTATATTTCAAAACTGCTCCACGCAAGTGTATCACTGTCTAAAAGAACATACGATAAAATAGTTGCAACACCATTTTGTCAAATTATTGTCAAAATAATTAGTAGGCAATCCTGTGCCTCTTGCTTCCAGATTTCATAATTATTTGAGTGAAAATTATTGCTGCAACAGGTTTCAGTTTAGAATTTCTAGCACAATCATTATAGCTTTCAGTTGAGACATGCTGCAGCTTTGAAGAGCAATTTGACTGTAAGTTGTGGCTGACTAAGGCACCAACCACTTTGTCAGATTGTTATTCATGCAAATATTTGGCTTTTAGTA
>CM067375.1:64478790-64533790 GCA_034401795.1 Chaetoderma sp. LZ-2023a
TTGAAAAATTCACGCAACACGCTGTACTGTCATTGTATTATGAGTGACTAGATCAACAAGAAAATCAAGTCTTTACTTTGGTTCGTGGCCGTTCTTCTAAAGCAGCGTCCATTGAGCAATTTATTGGTTTATGCCCTCTAATGTCAACGAATTCATTATCAGTAGGTCCGAGGCATAGTTAAAAGTGGATTCATCTATTAATACTTGCCGGTAACGATTTTCCGCAAGCAGGAATCATAATAAGCCCTTACTGTTACACGTACACCGCTGATAGAGAATGGCTGGTGCACATGCATTTGTAATTCATGAATCCATTCCCTCACTCAATCATATGGCGTCATAATCAACCACGTGGTGTATTTGCTGGCGTCATAATAATGACGTCATAGATGGCCCGATATAATCCGTCTTTAGCGCTTAATAGTCAGACACGCTGTACGAATTGTATGTCTTTACCATTGAATACACATTATGTTGAATATTTTAAAACTAATTTCACTGGGTGCTGTTGCTCCCGTAGTTTCAAAATATTCAACAAGTTGTTTCCCTGTATAGTTTTCTGGAAGTTGATATTCAAGAAGTTCAGGGATCGATCGATTCGAACACGGGCGATGTGTGGGCTGAGCTTAACTAGGGATGGGAGGGACATAGCCACAACTGGAAAGCTACACTAATCAGCTAGTATGTATGATGGCCATATCGCGGACTACCGTGGCGCTAATTCTGCGATAATTGAAAATGGGCCTCACCGATACTGTAAGTTGTAAAGGATCATCACAAACTTACTTAACACTTTGAACTCGATAAGTAGACTTACATGGAAACCTATTCACAATTTAAAGACTATCCTACATGGATTGTTTTGAAACTGATTTGACTGGGATCTCTTTGTGCCTAGGGGAGCCACAAGTTATTGTTAAATTGATGTTCGTATGATTAGCTTAAAATTGGAATTCTGTTAATTCATGCGTCACAGGGTTATTCTAGAAGATAAGTTGTACGTATTACCACATATCATATGCTGTGTAAATGGCCTGGGTGAATAAAGAAAATTGAAACTGAAAACTGTTTTCACACCGGAGCCAGGCGTAGCCCCGTGTCTCCATGCTTTGATCGTGTCTCACGAGCAAGGCTAATAAAGGAAAACTTAAACTCATCTTATACAATACGCCCGCCACACTGAAACTACGCATGACATTGTCAACTTTTTAGCTTCCTGTAGCAGCTCAATAAACCGCCACGTTTCTTCGTTAGTTGGTTAAGTAGTCAGTTATTAGTCAGTCAGTCAGTCCCAAAAGCTTATCACGGTCTGTATTAAAAAAACAACTTATCCGATCAAATTGTAACGCGACAAAGGAACTTGCCCTGCAAGAGTATTTCCGGCCCATGGCCGTGATCCGGTTATCGAGAACCCTATCTGCTTATCAGATCAAACTGGATGTGTGGATATTCGGAAACTGCTGGTCTGATTTGGCTCAAGCTTTAACATCTGAAAGGATGTCATCATAGACTAGGATTCCACAACTATTAAGCGTAATCTACAAAATCCGGAAAACTCCGAAAGCTATTGATATTCTATTGACATTGTTACCATTTGACTGCCTACGACAGCTTCAAATAATGCAGCAACAGCTTCCAGTCAAATTGGTTTCAAAATAGTACAACATGATAATAATTAGATACGAAAGAATGGGGTGTATTGGTATTTCTATGACAGCACACACAATATCGCTTAAGGAGGCGAAATGCCGGCAGCACAGTTCACCTTTAATATTAAAGAAAATTATTATAATCCAGATAAAGCATTTGGCCTGAAAAAGAATGATATGGAATATATAAACGATAATTTATCAGGACAATAAAACATTTGGGATGAGAGTTAGTACCTGTTTAAAGCTATGAAGCAGGTTTATCATGCACTGCTTGTACACATATTGTTCATTATGCGTCAACGCGTTGATCGTAAATGACAGAGTACGGACAATCATCTAAGATGATCAGAATGCAATGTTGAATAATTTGAAGGTAATTTGCTTATGACAGCAACGGGTGTCTGCCAAAATAGCTTCAAAGTATGCAACAGCTAACTGGTATGGGATTCTTTTTTTGCACATCTGGCACTTCATTTGTTAACTGTCTGACTGCCGCGAGAAACCGGACAATAATTTCAGTGGACAATAACTCTGAACCGGCTGAATATTTTGAAAACAATTTGACCGAAAGTTATTGGTGGCTTAGCCACCAACAACCTTCAACCAAATTGTTGTCAAGATATTCAGCATATTCAGATTTAATTCTCATGGAAAATGTATTCAGCAAACATTCAACAGAGAAGCAGCTAAAGGCATGAAACGTCGTCAGCAGCATTTTATGTACACACGTGCTTTTGTTACGTCATCTCGCCACGTTATACTGTGATTGCAATAAACAGCCTGGAATAATACACGCGCTCTACATACTTACCACAATCAGCCTGGTCCACGGTATCACCGGTCGCGGCGTTGCGTGCTCAGAAATTTTGTTTAAAAATACGGCTGCTACTGTTTAGTCTATAAACCTAAGTGTATAGATCTCCGTGTATCATAAATACAGCACAGCAATTGCTTCTTTATACAGTTCATTACTAGTTATAGGCCTATAAACAGTTTATTGTCAATTTTCAGTTAATGCCCCGCTTTTGACCTATATAAATAGTTGTATTTGCACACAGTAAGATCCAAAGGCAGCAACAGCGCCCAGTCAAATTAGTTTCAAAATATTCAACAGCTAATTTGTATAGATTTCTGAAAATTGATAGTCAGGGAGTGCTGGGATCGCCCGATCCCAATACGGTCGAAGTGCGTGTGAAGCTTATCTAAAGATGAGCGGGGCATAGCTAAAACTGGAATCCTACATTAGGCTTCACGAGCACTAAATGTGCCAGCTATGCTTTGATAAAGCTCGCGAAATAACCAATGCGTGAACACGTTTGGTTCGCGTTAGTGTGAATTAAACTCGCATTCTGAAAACAAGTAGTTGACGCATTTGCCTAGGATAATTCGCAAAATAACGCTTTCCGTCTCATAAAATAGAGACGCAAATTCACACAGCATGCATAAATATACAATGACTAAAAGTGCATACCTTTAGAGGTTTTAAATAGGTACCTCAAAGTAATGAAACGAAATTACTTCTCAATTTCCAGAAATCTATAGTGGTAAGCCGTTGAATATTTTGAAACTAATTTGAATGAGTGCTGTTGCATATGTCAGCAACAGCGTCCAGTCAAATTAGATTCAAAATATTCAGCAGCATGTTTATTAAACAGTAAAAACATATAATTCGTACCATTAGATGGACTATTAAACTTTTAAGAAGGACTTAAATCGATCCAATAATGACATAACTGAGTATGACGTCAGCCTACACGCCACATAGTTGATTATGACGTCATATGATTCCCTGGATTCGGCAAATATATTAAAAATTGACCTTTTAAAACTTTAATACAACAACTATTTAGTTTTGTTGATCCTAAAATACAGGTGGTCTCTCAACACGGTTACTAATGGATGGATCCGATCTGTCACTCAAGCATACGACGTCATCATAATCACTTAGATGCACTAGGTAGATTACGTCACAATCATAATGATGTATCCAGCTTTCTCATAAACATTGAGTTGGCTGATGCATTTACATTTTAATAAAAATTAAGTTGAATGTTTTGAAACTAATTTGACTGGGTGCTGTTACTGCCACAGAGACAAATTAGTTTCAAAGTATTCAACAGCTTACCTGCATAAGTACCTTAAAATTTAGATTATTGTTACTTAGGTTTCAAAATTTGAAATTCATTCCAACACTCGTAAAATGTTAAGGGAACTTAGCTGTAAATAGGTGGAGCATAGCTTGAAATCGATCCATCCATTATGGTAATTTTCTTCTCACAGATCTGAGCACTGATGGGTTAAGCTATTTTCCTCTTCATACACCGCAAAGAACCAGAGAACGGATGACTTCACGCGGATTGTCTCCAGATTATTCTAACTCTCGCGTCTATCTCTCCTGATCATCTGTCAAACGCAATAGGTACTATAATTATCTCAGTCCCTCGCGACATCCACGTATATAGAGCTCAGCATTGTTTGTGTCGACTCTTCTCTCGGTCTCACCAAGCCGCTGTGTAGGATCCGCTCATACACGCGCACAAACGTCTTCTCATTGGTGTTGCCTATACAATGGAAGCAATTTCAGAAGCATGGATACCCCGTGTCTGTGGCACGTATATCGATCTGGCTACGTACGGCACCATAGCATTCTCGCATTGACTCTAAAAAAATCACCGTGCATCACATCGCCACTTAAACTTTGATGTCATAACAATTATCCAGGTGAGCATGCTTTATGTTTTCCAATTATAAATTAGAATACACACTCAATATCGCACAATCTCAAACTCCCACGTACACCCCACGCTTTCCACAATTGTGATGAAGCCTCATAACAATTAACAATTTGTGCAAGTTTTCAAATTATAAAATAGAATGGACAATCGATGGCGCGCCATCTCAAAATCCCTACTTTGAGATTTGACCCCGTGTACCCCGTAGCCATGTGGAGATGGGGTCCAACATAAATGTTATCTTGAATCTACTATCATATGGGTAACGCGGTAAACACACTTACTAGCATTCCACCAAACGATTTCCTAGAAAACAATAAGACTAATTGTATGTGTATGTTATTTGACATTTTGATCCGTCCGGACGCCAGTGGGGCAGACACCAATGTAAATATCATCTTCAAATTCATAATTATACAGGAAGCTCACATAAACACATGCCCTCGGATATCACGTAAATGTTTTGGAGGGGCGTATTTTATATAGGTATTGGAGCTGTTGTCTCTGCATTCTGATAGTGACGGAGCCTAATTAAAATGTAATGTTGTCTTGCAAACCGAAATCGTATGGGTAACTCACATAAACAATTCGGGTGAATTCCGAGGAATCGGCAGAGGACATAGCCAGGCGGCCAGGCGGGCAAACAGATGAACAGACGGACAGGCGCACAGAGGCCATTGCAATATCTTATCTGCGCCGTTTAGGTCCACGTGTACCTCTTTTGCATCTCTAACAACACCCAAACGAGGTACAGCGATGAAACCGTAATAGTAAAACAATCAGCAAAGCAGAAAGCGCTATGGCCGCGCATCTATTAACGTGGTCAAAGTAAAGGTCGCACCAAAACCAAAGTACAATAGGAAACGCAATAACATCCTGCGCCACATCAGTGAGCGCGTAGCATATTCTGATGTTCACCAAGCCGACTCCAGATATATATAGCAGACGAAATCACTGCCGCGTATGAGTGCCAGAACATGTTTCTGACGCCCGGGCCCTGAGAGTTGCAAACTATTCACCGCCATTCACTGTACACAAATCTGAAGGACATTTTATCACGACTGGCCAAGGTAAACCGGACAGAATCCTTGAATTCGAACACTGCACTGAAGAGCCCTTGTATCCGTATTTAGGGGATATGCATGCCATTACTGGCACACATTTAGACAGCAGAAGTTGAGAAGGCACTCAAAGTCCTGAAAAAATTGATGTGCATCTAGAGCTATCTCAAAACCGATCACACGCCTAGTCAATCCCGACTTTATGCACCATACTGTCATCGATGCTGTAGGATAAGGCACCCTTATTGCGCGACCCTGTCCAAGAAGCTACAGGGCCTCCTAACCGATCTGCGGCCTGTTTGCGCTCATAGACAGTCAAGACAGCACAGGCCGCATGGTATGAGACATAAATTGGCTCTCTAGAGGGAGATGGACGATCAGTTGTGCTTTTCACCTGCTATGTCGCTGCAGCCTTGAAATCTGTATAGAGAAATTGCACACGACCAAACCCCAATGTTAGTCCTGGGTATGTTACTAGAGATGCCAACGATATAGACATCATAGATGAAGAAAGAAGCTCATTATCGAACTACTCCAGATAGCAAGTAAACTAAAAATGGGAATCTCTTTATGAATGAATCCAAAACAGATTTCACCCACACATACCTATCGAGAACGCATGAAGGCAAAGAAAATGATGATACACTTCGTGGCTGCGAAACATGTAGGAAACATAAAAATCCTGGGCTCACTGCTCTGCATTATCATATCTTTGATATTTCTGCTCGCTGCGTTGCGGGTAACATACCTTTTCACTCCTTGTGGAAGCTGTTGATTCGTAGGTGAAAGACGCCCTTAACTAAAAGACTACGTTTGTGCAACACAACCACTATTTCCTTGCCGCTGTACAACTGTAACAAGTGGGCAGATCCAAAGGCAGCTCTAAATAAGTGTGATGACTGCATGCTATGACCAGATCACGAATGCACCTGATGAAGCTGAGGGAGATCATCGCCGAGGACAAGACGCAGTGGGCAAAGGCAAAGAAGTTCTCATTGGAGAAGTAGAAGGTTTTAACTACTACAGCCACAGAACATAGTATATCATCATCAGCATCTAATTTCTCTTTTTAACTTATTCAACCATCATAAATATAATAAAGTAAGCTAAAACAAGCATACATATTGTTGCAAGACAATAAAATTGCGCGGTCGATTTTTTTGTCGAATGGAAAGACCTAATGTAATATTATCATATCGTGATCCCGCTCACATTCGTCATATTGTAAAGTTTTCGGATTTTCCGGAGTTTTATGGAGTTATACCTATTCGACACCACCGAAATGAATGATGATGGCAATCCACATCTGGGTACCGAGGAGTAGAGGAAGCGCAGCATCTTGGGTGATCCTCTCCAGATCTATCGTTATTGGAACTCACAGTGCTACAGGAAGTTGTGGACTCGTGACCATAAAATCCCCATGAAAGTCAAGATGTGTGAAGCTGTATGGGTGTCCATAATGTTGTATAATTGCAACGGCTGCGAAGTTCCAAAAGTCCTCTTGAATAAACTCGATGCATGGCACCTCAGACATCAGCGAGCCATTACACACCATCTCTGGCTACGTAGTCTAATACCAAATGCAGCACACTACAAACTGTGTAACACAAAGCCAATATCTTAGAGCAACAGTTATGGTCTTTGTTCGGATAGGGTCTTCGAATGCAAGAGAATACGCCCGCTTAGAAACCATTAGAATTTGCAGTCGTGAGTGCGAACAGGTACCATGCACGCAAATGGCGCCACAGCATCAATTGGGTAAGTGCTTTGCGATCAGTTCTCAAAGAACATAATCCATAACCAATAAACCAGAGAGAAAACCCTAAAGGAGCTCACGACGCTCGCAGTGGACAAGACATGGTGGAGAAGTTTGAGGAACACTGATTGTAACTGAAAGAAGTTTTACCTCTTCAGTCGTCGTCGTCGTCGTCGTCGTCGTCGTCGTCGTCGTCGTCGTCGTCGTCATCGTTGTCGTCGTCGCCGCCGTCGTCGTCGTCGTCGTCGTCGTCATCGTCGTCATACTACTACGACAATGTATGCTTGAATCTGGGTAACCAAACAATTCTCTGTGGCATCAGTAGAAGTTGCCGGTGCCGATTGGCACACCATAGTCAATTCCAGTACGTTGATTTGCGCCTGCGAGTCAGAGGTCAGGCTATAGAAATCAAGCGTTAGGTGAAGTTTGTTGGTTTCACATTGTTAAAATTCATATTTTTCATTTGAATCGAAGCATATTAGAATTGGCCGTTACGTAAGAATGCGAACGTTCCTGTCTAGGTTAACATACATTTTTATTTTCGTAAGACACTCTTAAAAAGAAATCCATTGGAAACGTTTCAAAATGTCCGCGAATTTAACTTGTCAAACCTCGGGCGCGCGTGAGTTCGAGATGCAGTGTGTGCCCGGGGAGGAATCAGGTTCTAGAGTATGCCCCGCCCAACTCCAGCTAAGCTCCACCCATACTTTGACCGTGTTGCGGTCGATCTATCCCTTCACTCGCTGAATCCGAATTTCCAGAAAACTATACAGGCAAGCTGTTGAATATTTTGAAACTAATTTGACTGGGCGCTGTTGCTGCCAATGGCGGCAACAGCGCACAGCCAAATTAGTTTCAAATTATTCAACAGAATGTTTATTAAATAGAAGACATATAATTCGTACAACAACGTGTAATCCCTTATCAATTAACAACAAATTGGAATCCTCCATTCAACACATTGTTTATTATACAATGGTTATCATGTTGAATATTATGACACTAAGGCATCAGGTAAGTATACATGAGTAAGTAAACAAGTACAATCTCGAATATGAAGGTTTAATGACTGACTTTACTCTCCAACTCTACAGAATTACATGAGAGGTACAGTAGTGCAGTTACAGATGCCATATTATTATTATTATTATTATTATTATTATTATTATTATTATAATTATTATTATTATTATTGTTATTATTATTATTATTATATTATTATTATTATTATTATTATTATTATTATTATTATTATAATTATTATTATTATTATTATTACCCATTTATTCCCTTTTGGATTTCATACTGTCTCATCTTGTTGTTCCTGTAAAGGTCGAAAGCGGAACAAGGAGACAGACATGCCCCCACTCCACCCGTCCCGATTTTCAATGTACCTTTTCCATACTCTCGCCTCCTTGCCCCTATACGAAATGTGAATATTAAATCATGGATTCCAATGATTGGAAAAATACACAGGCCTAAACCGAGATCCGACCTGAAATATATTTCCACCGAAGAGTAGGTCAGCAAAGCACATGCACGAGCAGACGTGCAATGACATGGGTACCTACTGACTGAGCAGCTTTGAACATATTTCACGGCTGCTCTTGATAACGTATATGATGCAGGACTGCCTAATGGACCCTTCCATTTTTAGCTATGCCACGCCCATCTCTAGCTAAGCTCCACCCATACCTCGCTCGTGTTGGGATCGATCGATCTCTGAACTATCAATTTGCAAATAACTACACAGGTAAGCTGTTGAATATTTCGAAACTAATTTGACTGGGTGCTGTTGCTGCCTAAGGCATGTTTATTGAATAGCAAAGAATTACAAAGACGTACGATTTATACAACGTGTCGGACTGTTTGAGATTTGACGACGGTCAATATGGAACCATTTGTGAAATAATGATTGTGACGCCATCATACACGCCCTGAGCTGATTATAACGTCATACGAGGTCAGGGGATGGATGAATACTCTGGAAAGGTGAATTGCACGTGCATATGTTAGCTAACCCGCTTGGAAACTTGGCAATGATTATTACGGCAATAATTTGATAAAGCTTTAGTCAGCAACAGCTGTCAATCGAATTGGTCGAATTGTGTTCAGCATACGCTAATATATTGAAAGTCCTACTGATTATTTTAAAAGCAATTTGGTTGAAGCTTACATTTTCTGATGATTATTTTGCAAATAATTTGAAAGGAAATCGTTGCTGCTATCGCCAGCAAAAATTATCACTCGAATTGCTTTAAAAATGTCTAGCCTAGCGCGTTTCGTGTCTACCATAGGGCATAAGCAATTAGAATCGAACTACTATACGCTTAGTACAAGCTATCCGGGTAGGTCCGAGCACCTCGGAGGCCAACAGTACAATGCTTAGCATTAGCGTTTCCGGAATGGTTTTATACTGGACAATAGAATCCCAAATAATGGTGGCTACAAAATTCAAAGTAAAATGGCGGCTCATTACTGAAACTCAAATATTTTCCTAATGTTATTGCTTCAGGATAACTTTAACAACCGCTCTCCTGTTAATATCTGAGGCAAATTGGATGCATGGTCTCCGGGAAACAACTACGGGTGGGTGGACAAGCGGACACACAAATATGCCTTCGGCCCGCAACATCGCCGAACGGGTCATCAGGGCCGAAATGAAACGATATACTCCGACCAGAGCGCTAACTATAGGGCTATCTTTGTTAACCATGTCTATCTAGGCACCGCTCCCGTTGAAAGCGTGCTGGAATCGAGTTTAACCCGTTGACCGCTGATATCCAAGAAACTACATTTCAAGATAACTATACACGTAAGACGATGAGCGTTTATAAACTCTCCTTTTACTTGACGGAGGCTTGTTGCTGCCTATGGCAACATCAGCTCCATTTAAAATTGGTTTCAAAATATTCAATATATTGTTTATTAAATGGTAAATTCATCAAACACATTCATACACTATTCGACCCCTTAACAGTATTACATTTTTTTATCGTAACGTCGGCTGACTAAGGGTGTTAATCAAGCGTACGGTCCAATTAGCGCAGAATGACGAGCAGACTAATCAGCGTGTTGACAGCACGCACCAAATCTTGCGGTACCTAATTTTGTAATAGCTCTCAAGTCTTCTCCGCGAAAATCGTAATTAGTCCCGCTACTATTGTTACTTATTCTCGTTGTCAGTGAAATGAAGCATGTGTGTGGCAAAGGCCAATTATGATTGTTTATTACATATGAAAGCGGAGATGTGAGAGATCACACACCCTCACCCTTTCCGGGATTTCTGCTGATTTCACATTAGAGACGGGAACAATCAAAGGTTGCAAATGCTCGGCACCCCTTTTTTGTCTTATTGTAACAATTATTTTGGACTTTCCGAATTAATTTCGAGTTTCCGGATTTTCATGTCATAACCAAATTTGGGAAATCTAACGCAGATTTTAGCAGTGATCCAAATGATAGGCTGGATCAGGATCGGATCAGATTCTGGACCTTTGAATAACAACTGTTCTGATTTGGCTCACATTTTAACAGAGGAAAGGGTATGTGAGTCAACTTTGATCAGTAGTTATTCATAGGTCCAAATTGAAGCTTTGTGTTCTAATGCTAATGTCTGAAAATCCTCTTTCATGATGTGATTCGTTGTTAGGTTAATATCGATCAAAGCAGCTCAATAGTGTTTTACATACATCTTCGGGCATGTAGGCAGGTGGATGTACGGGTGAATGGACACACGGACTGAGGGGTAGATGGGCAGATGGACGGACAGGCAGGTAGGTGTACGTACGGACGAATATCTGGATGGATGGACGGATGAGTTGCCAGACGGATGGGCAGACGGACAGTCGGATGGAAGGATGAATGGATAGGCGGCCGGAAATATAAAGATTATGATTTGGAACAGAAACTACGTGTTTACAATATGCCATGGGATAGAGCAGATGTCGGTACCAGCTAAGCCAGCAATACATTGCTTTACTTTTTGAATACCTCCATGGCTAGGGATGATTAATCGACATAATAACAAGTACACAGTGGCAGTCTGGTGATAGATATCAAAGATAACGTCCAACATGCCCGCTGTGTTGAATACAACTCATATGATGGCAGATAACATGCACGCATTCAAGATTCAAGATCCAACGTTATTTATTACATGATTAATTTCCAATACATATATACTCAAGTGGGTAGTCTATCAATGGCATAGCCTATAGATCGATGACCTTGCCAAAAACAACCACTCATTAAGCTATTACACGTCTGATTTACAGATATTTGAATTCACCAATGCTAATATTGTATAAAATAAGGCTTGCAGCTGAGCGCCACTCATGTGTTGCCGCTTGAAGTTGATCAAAGCATAACAAAGACCACCAACTCCGTCGATGAGTCCATACAAATAATGCTACAGTAACAGGAAACATATTGCTGGATTTATGTGTATGAATTGTGGTGAAAATGGAAGCATGTCTAAATTCTGAATACATTATGTGGAGACTCCAGAAACCATATATGTCTATTGATTGAAATTTCAATCATACTACAATACCTAAGATGGAAAGAGATCAAATCTTTAGTTGAAAAATCAGTATATTTATCTCAGATTAGACAGATTTATACTGGTGACCTGTGAACAGATAGACTTGGTCGATCAGACGTAGCTGACGAGCTTCTCGCCAAGTAAGCGAGGAAGCATAGCCTAATTTCAAGACGAAAAGGGATTTACATACCAACCGAAAAACTCCTTGGTAAGCTAAAACATGAACACTTCCCAGTCATATGGACATGAAGAATGTCAGCAAGGTGCAAGCCAAGGAAGGTGCCCTTAAAACAGATGGAAACTTATTTTGGTGTAAAATAAGTGTTGCCCAAAGTAGACAGCTACACATGAACCATGGCCTAGCACACCCACATTGGCACTATAAAATGTTAATAAAAAGCACTCATATCGCAAATAAAGCATCATTGGCCAGAGAGCTACAGAATATGCACAGCCATCAAGACCAATTCATGATTCATCACCATGCGTTATTGATGGAGTAAGCTTGGTCCAGTATATATAAGACGACAGCACGACCATCACACAAATTGCAGAATCTAGTTCGTTTATGAGATGGCCCCGTAGGGTACACACAGATAGATAATTCATGCTGCATTCCGTGTCTATTTGGACATGCATGTCAAACATGCTGAAAGATATATTTAATGCCTACGCACAGGCATCCATTTCAAAAGCATCACACCAGGCCACGAGATTCTCTAAATATCTCTAACTTTCGCAATGCAACTGGCCTAACTCAGAAGAAAGGAAGTTACCTAAACATTGCGATAGGCTACATGATAAACCGCTGGAATGGCTCAGTTAGTAATATGTGAGAACATAACCAGAGAAGAATGGGACGTCAAAATGGGCACTCGCATGATCCAGCATGCGTCGAGTCTACAGACTTGTCACGCCATGGCTATCTGTTGGACACACTGATATCATTATAATGAGCTCTGACTTCAACACGCATATATTATTTTCTTTTGATCATAGGTGTGAAATGCAAACCGTCACAAGGGTCATAGGCATTGTTAAACATACAATATGTTTGGATCGTAGCATCTGAGGAAGCGAAAGTTGACTACAGACATAAGAATGCATACATTCAAATATGGCAGTCACGGACGGTGCCACCTGGACTACCCAACATGTGTATGCACCTGTCAATAACATGTGTAATGTCAAATGCGTTATCTACACCTCTGTATCAAGAAAAGGAGAGGTGTATTCTAGTCAACAGCCGTCGCCATGCGAATACAATGTCGACATGTATGCGTGTCCAATCAATTGACAGGATGTGATTCGAATGATATGCCTTCAATGTCAATGCACAGTAGGAAGTTTTTCAGATGAGGGTGGATGGACTACCGATGATGAAGAGAAACTAACCATTAAAAGGATGTTGGTCGCAAGGGACGAATGCCGTTTTGGAGCTGCTATATGTAACATGCATCCTATAAAATAGGAGTCCATTCTAGTACCATTTATGACTTACCTAGCTTATTTTGACAAGTTTCGCACCGAAATGTGCTCCATCAGTGCCTCATGAAGCACATTTATGTACGGACGCTTGTCAAAATAAATTAGTTGGTGTTAAAGCGACTGCCTTTGAATCATGTTTATCGTCTTATACCGACTATCACAACTTCCTACCTTTACCCTGCGTGTATCCTGTAAGTTTATTCACTCTTATAGACTACCAAATTGTGAGTAACTGGTCAATAGACTGAAGTGCACACATATTGTGGATATGGGATTGTCTAGAGGGAGTCATGACCCGATGGACATCTTATATTTATAAGTAAGACCTTAGTAGAAATTAGCATCGTTTGAAAATACCAGTAAGGCTAGGGAAAGGATAACATCATATCATTGTAGTAGTGGGTGCACGGAGTGACTGAAGCAAACTGGTAGGGAGACTAGTATACGGTTGAGACTAAAAATATAATGAATAGAAAAAGAGTCGACGGTGCTGGTTTGATGGGATCTGTCGGTGAATGAATAAGGTAAGGATGAAAGTGGTTGCCATGGAATCAGCAATCAATTGGTATTATTCAACAGTAGGTAGGAACGGTAGTTTACAAAATAATAAGCAAGTAAAACGCGATGGGAATCGATGAGAAGCGTTAAGTATAATATGAGAGTAACAACGGACTAACTGACCCGGGGGTCGCGATAGAAGCACAACAGCACCAGCTGGTGATGAGCTCATATAGCTCCAGTGCTATTAACCTTCCTAAATGACAGGCATAGGCCTAATAGCAAGGGAGAGGACATGGACGGATGAGAGTCAATAACATAACATCCTGTTAGGAACACAATTGTATATCAACAATGAGTCGATCATTCGTAGCGGGCTAATTATCAGAAATGGATAATTGTTGATAGTAGCTGACAGATCGCATCAAAAGCGGCACCGGTAGGAACCAGTTGGACCGAGTTCGATGGTATAGTGTAGGAGGATGATGTCATAATCAGAGGGAGATAAGATGGGATGCGGAACCATTCTTACTGGTGTAGGGTGACGTCATAATCAGAGGGAGATAAGATGAGATGAGAAACTATTATGTAAGTGGCTATTATTAGACATTACCGAATGATGGTAGAAGGGTAGCCAGGAGGGTATAAGAGGAGAAGTTTGAGTGTGAATCGGGAGTCGTCGATAGGATCTGATCATAACGAGAGTAGCGACAAGCTCTGTGCGAATTTATAGTGTAGGTCGGTAAATTGGTATAGAGTAGGATTGTTGGGTGAAAATAAGATAGTTAAATAATCAAGTATATTTCTTTGCTATAAAATAGATTATTATTTTATGACGGTAAAAGTCATTTATTCTTATGTACAGTTAGTGTAAAATTAAAGTCATCACCTTGACTATTCAAGGCACTAGTTTGTTATATTTATTCTGGATATTACGGAAGATCACCGTTACGAAACTGCAACTTCTGAGATTCAGTCAGATCAGGCCCGGATATTAAATACAAATATTGTACAATACATCTACGTACGAGGCGAGCCAATATCCATCTTTTGCGCTTTGAGTAAAGTAGTTGTCGCAGCAACTATTCATACAAGCTTTACTCAAAACGTAAGAGACTGACTAGTCGATTAGTATAGTGAATCTTAGCAGTGCATCTTGAAGTTAGATAAGGCATCAAAAATCTTCAATATGTGTAAATCATAGATGTATATTCATCAGAAGATATGAGAGGACGATGTGGTTCGCTTGTTAAGCTTAAACGATTTTTAGAAAACCCTGAAAAATTGGCATTGATAATTAATGTAAAGGAAAGAAAAAGTCCCTCAACCAGATTTATGATGCCCTTGAGTGGGAGGAATCATTCAGCCTCATTACTAGACTGAAATAATGTTTCACATCAGAGGCAGCATGACGCCATGGTTATTGTACCTACAATTGAAATTGATTTAGCCGCGCATGCCAAACCGAAGTTTGAAATACATGTGCTTCTGTGTGGGGTATAGGAGGCATTTGAATGATAACATATAACGCGGAAAGTTGCCCAGCAAGAATGGACCATACTTGGATATGTGCTAAGGATTACCAAAAATACGGAAGGAATTCCCTCTACAGGAAGCCAGCAAACATAAAGGAGAGGACGCCATTGCATAAATCTGGTAAGCATGCTACGAGGTGCCCTCAAGAAAACAGGAGTCTGAGGACTCCGATCAAGAATGGACCTGAGGAAGCTAAAGATCTGATCAATAGCGAAGACGGACTGCAGATCGCAGCTGTAGGATGTGTCCACTACTACAGGCGCAGAATACAGTAAGCATACATATACCGTTGAATAGTTATACCATATTTTTATCGGAAAGAGAACATTAAAAATTTCAACATTGACGACAAAGTTCACAACTTCATAGTTACCCATGATAGAGTGACCAAGTAATATTTTGCAATGACTTTGTGACAGTTAGAAATGTCGGCGTCTCGTCCAATACTGATTTTTAAACAGAACGTGGACTCGTACAATGAAAACCCATATTCGGAAATGCTAAATGACCTAATCGTTACCATTATTAACCCCTCTTGTTTCTCAAGGTGCTCAAAATACTACTTGATATATAAATTAAACATTTTGATGGTCAATATTTTTCAAGATATTTTAATTTTAGAAGACAATTTGTTTGTAAATTTACCACTGAAAACTTTTTCACCAGCTTGACCATTAAAGGGTGAATAGTAAAGAAAATTAAGGTGTTTACATACCCAGTGTCTATCTACATATCGAAAGAAGAATAGGGTTTTTTTAATTGACCACGGGAATGACTTACCAAGCCAGTCATACTAGTGGTCAATACTAAAAAATACTCGTCTCTAGGCCTTTCAAATAGCCATGTCTGAAGACCACTGCAAATTTGTTTCAGTCTGACCATTAAAGGGTTAAGTTAACAAAAGACGGGTTAAGATAACACTGTATATCTGCAGTCACATTCTGTTTAAACATGTCCTCCGACACAACGGACGTACATGTGTTGTAATAGTAAGGATAGAATAATTAAATTATTCGTATTAGTAACTACTCCGAGCACTTATGATGCACGAGCTGGTGTATGCTAAATTCTGTCTCACGTGACTAGCTGACTATTAATTAATACTCACTCGCATTAAGAAGATACTGGTTACGCCGCCATGAATATTGAGGAGAGGGATGGCGATGATAATGAACGGTGATGAGGATGGGAAATGATGCAGACGGGTGAGATTCTCTTGTAGCTCATGAGTATCCAACGCTAACTCAATAACTAAGTGGCCATAATAAGCTACCAATCCATCCTAACCTCTATAATAGACTACTACAAATCAACTAATGGATCATACCAGTTTATCTATCCATCAAATGACGTACTATGACGTGTAGGTTGACGTCATAAACAATCACAGCATGAATGACTTGATTTAGTCCGTCTTAAAAGCGTAATAGTCCGACACGTTAGGCAGAAACAGCACCATGTCAAATTAGTTTCAAAATATTCAATAGTTAACCTGTTATTGATCGGTCCTAACACGGGCGAAGTGTTGGTGGGGCTTAGCTAGAAAAGGGCATGTCATAGCTAAAACTGGATTCCTCCATTGACCAACCGTATACACATCTTGCCTGTTCACTCATTAAAACTTAAGGATGGCTGTGTGTTATATTTACTCAAATTAGTGCAAGGAAGCATAAATAATTGATACATGAATATACAGACAGATTCAGGATCTACAGTGTTGCATCGTTTGGCATGCTTGCGTACACTGCCTCGATTCCAATGTGGCGTTCAATTCAAGTATTAACTTTGGAGTAATTCGTCATCAAATACCTGGTACTAAAATCATATAAATCACACGGGTTCTCGTATCCATTATTTGTGCGGCTTGTACCAATTATGGCAACATTCTAAATAGATTAGAGTTAAAGAAGCTAATGCAGCAATTGGATTAGAATTCATAGGCGCGGGTGTACTGTGGTGACCCGCCCCAACCTCTAGAAATATTATGTGTTATATTTTGGAAGTAATTTAACTGGAAGTTGTTGTTGGCTGACAGAAAGCGTCCAGTCAAACTAGGTTCAAAATATTCAACAGCTTCCTTGCGTAATAAAAGTGGCCTTGGGTACCGACTGGTAGTTAAGGTTCAAATCCTAAGAAGGAAAGTTGAAAAACAAAATAACTAACTATTCTCTCTTGCAACTAATAGAACAATTACTAGCTTCATCACAACCTAAAATTCAAAAATCCATGTATCCTCTGAACAATTTAGGGAGCCGATTCTAGCTAGGATCTGTCCATTTCTAGCTAAGTTCCATCAACTGTTGCGAGTGCTGATATCAGTTTATATGCTTTGAATCCTGATTTCACAGAATCCCAATTTCAAGGTCAGCTGTTGAACATATTGAAACTAACTTGAGTTGTTGCTATTGCTAGTAACAACAGCCATAGGCAGCAGCACAACCCATGTCAAATTAGTTTCAAAATATTCAACACCCTGCATGCATTGATTTCTGGAAATATATAGTCAGGACGTTCAGGAACGATCGATCCCAACACGAGCGAAATGTTGGTTGAGCTTGAATAAAGGTGGGCGGGACATAGCTAAAACTGGATTCCTCCATTTAAATGAACGTTTGCATCAATTTTAATATTTTGAGCCCTGAATTCCTATAATCTTAAATTCAAGGTAACCATACATGCGAGCTTTTGGATATTGTGATGCAAATTTGGCAATATACCTCAGTAAAAATGATTTCAAAATATTTAACAGAATGTTTATTAAATTGTAAATTCACAAAATCTTATTATCGGACAATTGGCAAATTCTTGACGGATCTACGTCATTTCGTTGTGACATCAGCTAACAGGTAGTTTTTTGGAAAGTGATACTCAAGGTGTTCAGAGATCGATCGATCCCAACACGAGCGAGGTGTGGGTGGGGCTTAGCTAGAGATGGGCAAGGCATAGCTAGTCTAAGAATGGAAGTAGTGGCTGTCTTATGAACAACTATCATAAATAACCACCATCTTGTACTGGCCACATTGAGTCTTTTTAACGACCCTTTTAACGTTGGCTATGGACAGGTTTTATAGTTCAAATAACGCAGTTAGTAATCAACCCTTTCGTAGCGGAGCCCGTTAACCGGCCTATGCAGACACCCTAAGGAATGTTAACCGAGACAGATATTCTAGTTGCAAATTTTCAAAAATAGTCTGCTCTTGCCCTGCAAATGTATATTAAATCTTTTTATTTTCTTGATAAAATTAGGATATTAAAGGGCCACGACACACGGACTTAGTGATCAGATTGATGCTACATAGGTAGGCCTAGTCCGCTATAGGATTTTTTACTTTATTCAGTATTAGTCATCGCACTAACGGATAGAATCGTCAGTAATCACATGCTGCTAATACGTCACGTGGACGTACTTCCCACCCTACATGTTATCTATCAACACACACGCTGTGAACTGATGCCAAGCATTGACATAATACTCTGGCAATCACAAGGTGTTGTCTATACGCACACACGCACGCAAGCACGCACGCATATAGACACACACACGCACGCACGCACGCATGCACATACGCACGCACGCACGCACACACACACATATACGTATGTCCGTAAATATTATTATAGCAATCAGGTCGCTGTGGATTGTCATTTCTCGTGGTCACACCATAATACCGTGGACAATATGCAGACGATCACCCTTTCTCTATATATGAATTTACCCGCTTCCAGCATGTAATTAATGATGTTGATTCAAACGCCCGCTACAACGCGCGTACAGTTAACTAACTCATGTCATAGCGACGATATTACATGACGATCGTTCGGCTTTATTAACCAGTACCTCAGTCAACAGTGCATAGCGTAGACAATAACCATGTCAACATTAAATAGCCTAGTAAATCATCCTGTGATTGATCGATTCCCGAATGCCCAACCCATCGATTTTCTGAAAAATACACAGGGAAGCTGTTGAATATTTCGTCACTAATTTAACTGGGCGCTGTTGCTTCCTATGGCAGCAACAACGCTCAGTCAAATTAGTTTCAAAATATTCAACATAATATTTGTTAAATAGTAAAGGCATACAATGTGTACAACAACACATAGACCGTCTGCAAATATGCGCTCGTGACGTACTTATCAACATCATTCATGACGTTATTCATTATGATGTCATTCTATATATCACGTAGTTGATTATAACGTCATATGATGGGTGGATATTCTGGAAAGGTGAATTGTCATCGCTCTCAACTCATGCCCAATTTCATGGAATGACAGTGAATCTGCCATAGGTCTCGCAATCGACCGTCTATCTAAACTCACAAATATCTACAGTCACCTCAAGGCGTCACCATCTGCATGTCGTTAATATGAGGTTGATTGTGTAATATCTTTAAATAATGGCACTTGATCAGCATCAATATCTGGGTCACACAAATAACCACAATAACCGTTTACGTACTCTTTCCGTGAAATTGTTCCATCCATATCTGTGTCCAGAACTTTGAAAAGAGCTTCTGCTTCATGCACGTTTTTCCCACGACTTGTGTAATAATAGGCAAATTCCCCTTTTGAGATGATGCCATCTTGATCATGGTCAAGAGCCTCAAATACTGCATTAAAATACCGTTCCCATGATGCGCGAAACCAGCATGGCTGCTTCAGATACACCCAGGAGAACGCCTCCACATATTCATCTCTTGTCCGTGCCTCTTTTCCTGGACCAAACCTCTTTCTTAGCGCTGTGACCACGATATTGATGGGCGTATGTGTCTTTAACCTCTGGTCTTGGTCAAGTCCGAGTTTGGCGAATGGCTCAGTGAGGGCAATCATCCCGTCGTCCGTAATTATTCCAGTCTTCCTATAACATATAAGCTGGAAAACGTTTGACCATTTAGAGATTAGATTTCCAAATCCATCGCTGCTACCCTGAAACAATAATAGATCACTTTTTTAAATATTTTATTTTATTTTATTTCCAAATAAGCAGTAATTTATCCAGGTCGAATTGATTGCCAATAACAAGCCCTGTCTCTCTGACAGAACATCTCCGGCGATTACAGCGCACACGCTTGGGTTGGGGTTGGTGATTCTACCCTATCTGATGGCGTCAATCAAAGCTAAATTGTAAGCTACGCGATTTCCCGCAGCAATCATTACATTTATTTACGTTTTCCACAATTTTCAACATACGTTCTACGCGTATCATCATAAACTACTACAATAACAAGACGAACATCTTTGCAAAATAGATTTTATAACGTTTTCAGGGCACACAGTTAAATCATCGAGTGTAGACCTGTAATTTAATGCTATATAATTGCCGTCTGAAGATAGCAGAAAATCGATTTTAATTGGCGGACCGTAACAATTTGGATGACAATTACACAATACTTACGTTCCAGGTTTCAATTGAAAAAGAACGCGATAAAAGTTTATCCTACAAGTTAGATTTTTATATATGTAGAATCTACACCAAACATACATATTAGGCCATAGCGTTAATTTGTTGGCAAACATTTCATTAATACGTAATATTTCGATTTAATGCAATGCACTAATCTTCCCACCATGACATATATTCCTAAGTGAAACCCCTTGACGAACTTCTCCCACTAGCTGCAAGCAAACTAAAAATTGAGAAATTCTTTATGAATGAATCCAAAACAGAGCTCACCCACATATACTTATCTACAAAACATGAAACTAAGGCAAATGACGATCTACTTCGTGGCGGCGAACCATTGAGGAAAAGTAAAATCATGGGCTCACTGCGTTCCAGCACTGCTAACATCGCTGCATGCTGCGTCATGAGGAACATATCTTTCCAGTCCTTCTGGAAGCTATGGATTCGTAGATAAAAAGATTACGTTCATTTAATGCAATATGTGTATGATTGATGCTGTATAACTGTAACAGCTCTGGGCGCTCCAAAGGCAGCTTTAGACAAACTCGATGGCTGCCCTCGTACACACCTACGCACCATGACTGGGCGCCGATGGCAAGACAGCTTAACTTCCAATGATGCACTATACAAGATGTGTAATACGTCGTTGCCGTCTGTAAAAGTCGGCCAGCAAAAAAGTTCCATGTTTGGCCATGTGCTAAGGATGTCAGAAGACCCACCAGCACAGAGAGTCTTGGAATTCGCCCTACCTGGAGCCAGCAAATACAAAGCCAGGAGAGGACGTCATTACATAAATCTGCTAAGTGTGCTACGAGGTGGCCTCAAGAAAGCAAGACTAGGTACACTCAAGTCAAAAATCGACCTGAAGACACTAAGGATTTCGGCTGAGGACTAGACACAGTGGGCAAAAGTGAAGAAGGACTGATTGCAACTGTAGGATATTGCTACTACTACAGCCGTTGAATACAGCAAGCATACACACATACATATGTTACTTATGGGCGTCTCTGTATGGATTAGATTGTAACCCCATGTCACATTGCTAGTCTCTGAATGAACTTGATTGTTAACAATGTCACCTTCTTCGTCTCTTCATGGACTGGATTGTAAACCCATGTCATCTTGATCGTCTCTGCATGGACTGGATTGTAAACCAATGCCACCATGCTAGTCACTTCATGGACTGGATTGTAAATCCATGTCACCATGCTAGCCTCTGCATGGGCTGGATTGTAAACCCATGTCACCATGCTAGCCTGTGCATGGACTGGATTGTAAACCAATGTCACTATGCTAGTCTCTACATGGAATGGATTGTAAATCCATGCCACCTTGCTAGTCTCTGCATGGACTGGATTGTAACTCCATGTCACCATGCTAGCCTCTACATGGGCTGGATTGTAAACCCATGTCCCCATGCTAGCCTCTGCATGGACTGGATTGTAAACCAATGTCACCATGCTAGTCTCTTCATGGACTGGATTGTAAATCCATGCCACCTTCCTAGTCTCTGCATGGACTGGATTGTAAATCCATGCCACCTTGCTAGCCTCTGCATGGACTGGATTGTAAACCAATGTCACCATGCTAGCCTCTGCATGGACTGGATTGTAAACCCATGCCACCTTGCTAGTCTCTGCATGGACTGGATTGTAAACCCATGTCACCTTGTTCGTCTGGGTATGAAATAGATTGTAAGACCTTGCCACCTTGTTTGTCCCTGCATGGACTGGATTCGATATTATTGTTAGTTATTGTGTCTATGAAGTTGAAAACGTATTGTCTATTTGATTGTAGTTGAAAACCAGATTACTGATACAGAGATAGCCTACAGCATGGACTCCTATATAATGGTATGTTCTTAGCTTAAAGCACATAGGCTTTAATGAGATGGATGTCAGACTTAATCCCCACCCGACCTTTATTGTGAGAATATATTAATCCCTGCCATATTGTTAATAAAATCAAAGAAGGGAAGGAAATTGGAAATTAGTAATAAACACAAAGAAAACACACACAGTGTGAATTAGTTAGTAAATATCAGCATTCAACACCACATGGAAGTAGCGAGGAATTAGAACAGGTGGATTCTTAATTATATTTTGGCCGAATGACAGCACAATATTTACATTTTGGAGAAAAAAATTAAGTGAGCCACGCCTTGGAAGCTCAAGAATGTGTTGGCATCAAGCTATGTGAGTTTGGTAACAGTACTGCGAATTTCAAAATGTGGTGTGTGATCAAAGGTACTTAATTGTCTAGATGTGTGGACTGTAGCTCGGGGGCTCTCGTCGGGCCACTCTTTTGTTCAAACAAAAATGCAAGAGAAAAAGACCATCCGAGTGAAAAATATAATTATCGTGATCCAAACTGTTGTACGTGAAGACGGGTCGAGCGACTCCTGGAGGATTCACACGCCCCCGCCTTATGTCATTCCAAGATACTGCAGGTGCCACTTTTATTTATGCGGGCTTTCTGCCACTCCTAACCCTACCATTTAGTTTTTAGAAGCTGGAACTAGGTTAGGCCGCAAGTGGCAGAGGTTCCTACCAATCATTGAGACATGGCTATCCATCGGGCGCAGATGCCCACTTCCCGTAGGTCGCTTTAGAAAGCATCTACCTCCATAGCGAGCAGCATACGTGTTACTTCACAACACATCTGAAATGGGTGAGATTCCAGATGTCCTGCTTCATAACACCATAAAACATCACTGGACGATGGCTACATTTTACACAAGCAAATTTAATGACAGACATATCGTTACGGTGGGAGTAAAGAGACGAATATCCACCGCGAGTGTCCTTCCATAAGAGAGCATGGCAGATTCCAAGATCTTGCCCAGACACTGCAACGAGTTGGGTAGAGATGCGCGCCTCGTCCGTCACCAATCCTACAGACTTAACTATTAACCTGCCATTAGGTTTATGTTCCAATATGCCCAATATGCACTGCGGGCCGGGAATAATATATCCTACAATAATAATAATAATAAATGTTTTCACAGTGCTTTCCTTCATTGGCAAAGATGTCTAACTACTAAGTATCCTAAGATACAGTGGGAGATATGTGTAAACCCTCTATTTGGCCATCACTGCTCGCAAACCTCCGATAGTTCCCCAGAGTCAGATCAGTACAATGCGCGGGTGGGATATCCAAACAATTAAGAAGCCTTGTGGCTGAATGGATCGTGGAAAGAGACAATCACTTGATAAACATGAGGCCCTATAGGTAGTTGGCCAATTTTACACAACCTTGCCGGTATGCGGGGCTAGATTACCGCGACAGCCGGAAAAGAGGCATACACTATATGTTTCCTAATGGAGAAATTGTCCCTGACCACTTTTAACCTCTCCTACCGAGCTGAATATTTAAGGGTAGTCGATAGCATGCCGGGCTCAACAAATAGAGCACGGTCAGTGACCTCAGTGTAAAATTGTTGGTGGTGGGAGTGAATGATGCATATGTTGTTGCTGTATAGTATTTCCTAGCATACTGCGGTCCACTGTTTTACATAAATAAACAAAACATATGAACTGATGGCTACTTGCCATATACACAACTAACCATTATAATTATTATCACAGTTTTTACATTTTGAGTGAATGAGGTAGTAAGTATATATAGGTCAATGACCTAATGCGGTGCGGTTAGTTAAGCATCTACAATAAACAAGGATAATATAGACAGTTTAACAAAGAAATAATAAATTGCGGTCTTAAGACCGGTGCGGTACCTGTTTGTCATCAGTGCCCTTTACGGACGTACATTTATGATGATAAAACATAATATGTATAGCTATTTGAGTACCAAGTGGTTCACTTGGACGGAACAGGATACTGCGTTACTGAAATTGAGGCGCTACATACATGTAGCGCGAGTTGACACGTTCTCTTGAGGATGGAAAGTTCCCGCATGCAGGTCCCCTCAGCTGGTTTCAGCAGATCGGTCTCCGCATGCTGATTCCAGGATGATATGGTACAAACTCATGACGGCAACAGAAGCAATGAAGTAATGTCTACTAGATCATCTCTATAACTAGATCAGTAATTAAATGGTGTGAAGAAAGTTCTCCGTCCGGCGACAGAAATATGAAAGTTAAACATAACCCATTAACAGTGAGGGTTATTATATAATATAATATTATGCATGTACCTAATAAAGCATACGGTGCGGCGTACGTCACATAGCTCTTGCGGCGCACCGGGCAAAGTTACTAGGCTGTGGTTGAAAAGTTACAAAGTTGGCTGCACCACATGCAGTATGGTGGTTTGGTCTCCAGATTCGCGTCGTCGGCAGATCCGGCGAGTCATCCACCAAGAAACATCGCTGCTCTACATTATGTAGAAATCTACAAAGTGGATCCGAAGATCCTCCCACAGAAAGTACCGCGTATAGGTCTTCACAAACGGGAACCATGATTTTAGATTATTATTGCCCCCGGATGGTCGTCCGGGAGCGTATACAAATTAGTTTGTACGGGTTGGCCGAGAGCTGCTTTTACGTGTGGGTGAGCTGAAAGCCGCAAGGAACCTCGGGGGGATGTTTTGTATCTTTTTATCCGTAGGTATTCCAGTCCACTCGTCTAGTCCACACCTCCAGACTGCTCTCGACCCTCGGCTTCCATGCCAACAATCCTCCTGATCTTCGAATTTCACCCCCTTTTATACTCGCTGTGACGTCAGAGCTGGCTATATGAATCAAGTATAGATTGCTGCGCCAGCCAGTCACCGAATCTGGTGACGTATACATAAATATCTATATATTATTATCTATATAGATGTGTAGAGTGACGTAGTGGGTCACGTGTACACAAACCACTATCTATCTAGCTATACATATATATACATATTCTAATGAACTTAGTCGTTTCTACTACGTAATGCCTCTCGTATAGGCTTGTTGCTCTACCAAGTGGTGTGTGCTTATGGGAACGATTCCAGGACGAGCGGCCCGTACCCAGCTTGGCCAGTACCCGTCTGGTCGATCAGTGTCACACCAACCCCTCCTAGTTTGGCACCCATGACAAACGATCATGCTACGCGGATTGACGCATGGATGCGCACTAGGCCGGAATTATAGACTTCACGGTTAGGCACGCTGCCTGAGAGGAGTGGTGATGTGTGAGACGCGTGTTTCAGAGAAAGAGCACATAGAGGTGCCACGAGGCTTGGGGGAGGCATACCTTTAGTTTTTGATTTTTGACCTGGAATTATTTCTTCCAGGTCTTTTCTTTTTGTGTTTTATTGGTTTTAGTGGTGCGTGCAAGGGTTAGAATGTATTATTATTCAGATCACTAATTATCTAAACAATAGCTCGCATGGGTGCTCTCTTGGATGCGGATAATTAGATCTCCGCAGAGAATACCCGAGCTCCAACGTACCACAATTACTTAATACAACAGTGTTACGGATAATCATATATTATACTCTGTGTTTTATGAGTATAAAGACAGTATGTATTAATTAACAGTGCACCCCGGGTACACAAAGGGATGCACATAGTGTATACTGATTAAATATTAATGTATATAGCTTACTAAATATTTAAAATACGACCCGTTTTGTCGGGTCCGTACGGGCAGCTCTCGCTGACCCACAATCTGTCCCGTCGTCATAAGGCGGGAAGAAAAATAATAAGAAAAATAGAATGATAATAAAGATAAAAAGACTGGTTGATCAGACAGCCCCAGCGTAGCTGAGACTGCAAAACGGGATTATGACATTATTTCACTGCTGTGCATTGTTTACTTACGTCGCACACGACGTGTTTACAATGCAAGGAGCCGCAACGATCATTTTGTGTGAGACACAGCTGTGCAAGAATATTGCGCAGCTGTGTAGGAGGACCGTAGGCATCCTAGGGACTGGGATTCTGTTGCTAAAATAAGTAAGAAAAATATTTCAAAAATAATAATAATAATATAAACTTCCAGGATTCGCACAACTACTAATTAATCTGCTGCATCCGTGGCAGAAATGCCCCCAAACATCTGCTGTGAAATTTCCCCAGCGAGTCTGGGTACCACGGCTTGTAGTGGAAGCTCGTGTCAGATGTACTACACTGGTTCATATTTCACCACTGTATAAGGCCCTATCTGGAATGTTCTCTATACTTGGTGATGCGGGAGATGTCGTGGCTATACTGAGAATGTCCATACTCGTGACAGGTGCTGCGGCTAACAGTGCGGGTGTGGTGATTGCTGTCATAACTGGCATGGTGGAAGTGATTGATGCAGTCGGTGCGGTCGGTGCTGGTGATGCCGCTGGTGCTGTTGATGCCATGGAGATTTGTAAAGTAGTTAGATGCGGGAGAGATGCTGCTGTGGCGATGACTTGGTATGAATGTTTACGGGTCTTCACCGACTTCAATAACCGACTGGCTGTGGTTCACGCGACTAGAAGGATCTCCTGAGAATGCGTGATACGTTTCTTCCCAGAATATAAATGGTCTGGCGTCGTGGACTTGCGGATGGCTGGATCTGTGAAGCTGGTGTGCGGTGCTGATGTGACGATGCTGGGTGCGGTGGTGATGGTGACTGTTTTTCCGTGTGGCTGGTTGCTTCGTCGATGACTAGATCGTCTAGAGATGGCGACCGTTGGTAGTGCGACATCTCCACGTCTGGAGGCGATGTAATTACTGGAATTGGCTGGCCGACGGTGGCTGTTGTCGTTGTTGTGGCTGTGGGTGCGGTGGCTGATGCTGGCAACTTGCTGGTAGCGGATGATGTGGTGACTGCGGGTGCTGCCGGACTGGAATGTGCAGGTGATGTCTGTACCTTTCCTGCATGGACGACCGGAATGGGCAGCGCAGATGGTGTTGCCGTTACTGTGGCTGCGTAGTGTCTGAAGGCATGACGTGCAGTAGCTATGGTGGCCGTGGTGACTGAGCGATGTCGAGTGCTTTCCGGATGATGACGAATGGTGTTATTGGTTCTGGCCATTTTCTCCATTGGGAGTATTTTTAACGGAAGCCTGGTCTCAAGACGAGTGGCCAGCACTTCAATGTTCTCACTTTCTTCTCCTGGAATCAAGGTTACTTCCAGAACATGATGTTTATATTTTAACTCGTGAGTTACCCCGTAGTGGGTTGCGGTGTAAAGATACCGACACACCGCACAAAGAGCACATTGGAATAAGTGGTCTCTATTGACATGTAGTGTTAAATCAGAATTACGCGTGAAGGTGTGCATGCACTGCTGTCCGCTGGAATCAAGCGCGACGCATGGAAACTTCATTGTAGACGAAGGCCACCTGATTTTGATGTATCTGAAAAAGCCAAGTCCTCTTGGAGAGACATCTTACTCCCGCATAATAATTGCGGTGCGGGTAGCCTACCCTAATCTAATTCCCTATCTCTTTCCAGGCCTAATCATACTGTAATGAAATAATAAGTAAACAGCAGAATTTAGTTTTCGACACGAAATAAGCCTAATGCTATATGTTCTTCCCTGATGTCGAGTTTTGATGGGAAGATGAAATTGCAGTGCACGATTCTCCTTTTTATACGATTTGGTGAAGTCACAGGCGGGTGGATGACCATACCCGTAAGTTCTAGAGTGATTCGGCCATGCCCTACATGGAAAGTTTTAGTCTATGTATTCTTGGAGTTGGATGAATTATTCGTCCCGTATAAAGGGAGTATTTTTAATTATAGGAGAAATGGTCTATTAACTTCGTTTTTATTCTACGGGTTTTTGATTCTCTGATCAACGTAAAAACATGGAACTACTTATTCCCGTGGAGGCTCACCTTTTAATCAGAGTGACCCGGTTTTCAGATTGGATGCTTATAAACGCGCCTCTTTTAATTTCAGGCTGGAGCACCCGACAGGGTGTGTGAGAGCATGGTGATGTCAGAGGCAATTGCCCCGACTCACCCCTCTCGACTCCTCCATCACGCAGTCGCGTATTTTGGGCGGCTCTTTTGTTTAAAGCCTTAGATCCAATTTTCTGAAAATAACAGTAAAGTCACGTGTTTCTTGAAAACACGTGGTTGATCAGAAACTCATACATTGTTTACATTAATGGCGGAGCATTGATACTGATAAATATTTGTTGCTGAACGAATGATGGAGATATATGTTTTAATTTCTGTTCTTTTGAAGCAGCGTCCCTATATTTCACGAGTTCTTACACATGCGACTTGCTTGTCTGTAGATAGGTAGTTCTCAGCCCGTGTTGATTTGTGGCTGGAACGCAGATAAGGGAATTTTTGAAATTCTCCCTGATATTATGCTGTCAAAGTTTTGATGCCGCTTTATCGGCCCGTGCGCTAATGATATGTATACACGGTAGAACGTTGGTGTTCTTAACCAAAACGATGACAGTAAAACTATATGTAATTTATTGTGCAGTTTAAATGAGCTCATGACTTGCGGGAGAATCCAGTTACTGACCCCGCCAAGCTGGTCACATTTCCCGAGCAGGTGGGCTGCCAAGCATCCTCCGTTATAGTTAGGACTAGCCTCATCCCTACCCCGACTACACATTTTTTGATAATTACAGTACAGCTCGAAAATAATGCGTGCACACAGTTTACAATTTACGATACCGTCGTATGGAGATTGTGAATACAGTAAACCTGAGTGTCTGTGTTTCTGTCGTGATGGTGAATTTAATTAATACACGTGGCCAGTTAATTGTGGATGAACCTTGCACTGTGGTGAGAATGTGACATTTTTATTGCTCCCGGCTGCGGGAGAGGTGTGTGCCGGGCGATGTCAACTGTATCGAACCTGCTGGTATTTCGCTCTGTAATGGCCGAGCCCGTTGGTGGGACAGAATTACTTTAGAGCATAGATGATTACCTGAAGGATGCTGTCGTAACTTTGATCAATCCATTATCGAATTAAATTTTTCGGTCGCAAGCTCCTACTCATGACTGACGACATTGCGGGCATCTTGCCCTCTTAATAATATCGACTGATCTTACAGTGTAAATGATATGTAATATTTTTAGCTGTTCCCGTACGACGCGAGGGGCGTGGGTGGGTGGCTCGATAGGGAGGTTCCCTCATAGCGCGTACTGTAGATAGCTGCATGTATTCCTCTTGTCCGTATAATCAGTCTCTCCACACTGGACAACAGGTGTTTGCGGGAGGATGTTGGCTGGCGTTGTTGATGATCGTGGCTTGTTGTCGGGGAATTCGGGCTGCTGTATGATGCTGTTGTAATGCGAGGTGGGCATGTTCCAGGTTTTCACGCTGGTGAATGCCGAGTCTGTTGTTATTGCGGGAAGTCGGGTTTGCGGGAGGTAATAAAACCTCCCGCATCTTGTGCGGATGGAATGTTGCCGGAGAATGTCTCTAACGTTTTCAAATTTTAAAATGTTGGGTCCTGCTAGACGCTGTTGTTGTCGATGATGTATGTCTTTGTTTATCCTTCGTGTAGCTGAGGATGTATGTGATGTTCGTGCAATGACGAATTGACGTATCCAGCCTTGTGGGCAAGTGTGTTTGGTATGCTATTGACGTTCTGTCTGTTTTGTGTTGTCCTGACTGCTCATGGGGTTTGGGGGGCGTGGTTTGGGTGGCTGGTTTGGAAAGGGCTCGCATTGGTTATGGGAAATTGGTCATCTCCCGTTAAACGATGGTTGGTGTGCTGTCGTAATTTTAGACACCGGGAAAATTCGAGCCGAGAGTCTGCTGAAGAGGCTGCTTCCCTTCCCATCATGGGGAGTGGGGGTGGGGTGGGGGAGGGGTGGGGGAGCGGTGGGGGTGAGTGGGTGTGGGGGGTGTTGGTTGGTCTGTGCGGTGTGGGATGCCCCTCCTGTGTAGCAGCAGTATCTCTCATATCTGAAGATTGACGGTTAACAGACAACGAGTAGAGTGTGAAATGGACTGGGTCGATGATGTCCGAGCTTGGTGTATAGATAAGGGACGCGAGTTGGAGTTGTGGCGTTGGTGGGACTTCGGGAGATGGTATCCCTTGGGTATAGCTTGGTCTCGCGATTTAGGGGCATGGTCGGTTACACCGAGTTGTACAGTTTTGCGGTTCTAGACTCGCCAATGCCTCATCTGGCCTCTTCACTTCCATGCTATTCACTACATGTTTCACACCACAGGAAGCATGGCTTGGGTCAGCCTCAGCCTCCGCTTGTGGTAACTCTATAATGGGGGTATAGCATGAAGTGGGTGGGAATGGGAAGAGGTCGGTGGAACAGCTTTTCCATCCACCCACTTGGCCAAAACAAACGAGAAAGCTTTCAGATACGGCTTCCCAGATCGAGTAGACCCATGTTGATGAGGGAGAGGGCGAGTACGTATCTCGTCATCATCCTCAGCATCAGCCACTTGTTCACTGGACTTCCGGCTTGGTAGAAGAAGGGCCGAACTGGCACCGCTGTGCTCTGCACTGATCTTAGGAATACTAGTTTCCGTAGATACTGCTGTCTGGGTACCGGTGTCACATGGAGCGCCCAACCCGAGCTCTGGTGCAGGGCCATCGCTGACACATGGTTTAAGTTGATCGAAGTGGATGACTGATGTCAGGCTATCTGAAGCACGGATATGGTAGGTTACGTCCGACGTCTTACCTACTACCACATATATGTTTCCATGCACTCTCCGGTCGTGCCACGTCTGTTGACGCCGGCGTGCAGTGGACAGTGTTGCTCTCACTAACTCATGGGTCTGTTCTATCCACTGCCACATGAGTTCAACGTAGAGAGATGGTGAATATTTCTCTCCTGGAATCCAGGGTATGGCCAGATCCAGGGTCAAGGCTATTCATCCGAGGTGGGGTATAAGCCATCCTGGAATGTACTAAGGTGCGGTAAGCCATAAGCACATATGGGAGTCGTAGATCCCAATCTCTACAATCAAGGCTTTAGTGAGCATCTCCACGAGAGTTCGATTGAATCTCTCCACCATCCCGTCTTCTCAGGGGTGATATAGAGTCGTCCTTGTTTTGATGATGTGAAACAATTTGCAGAGCTCGGAGTTCAGCCAGCTCTCAAAATTACTTCCTTGATTGGAGTGTAGCTCATAGGGCATTCTGAAACGGCAGAATACATTGCTTGCCAGGACCTCCGCTACGCTGGATGCCTCTTGGTCCGGCAAAGCAAATGCTTCTACCCACTTCGTAAAGCAGTTTTGCAATAGGAGGATGCACTTATTTCCATCATCCGCCATATTCAAGGGTCCGAGCACATCAATAGCCACTCGCTCCCATGGTGCAGCAAGAATTTTAATTTGTAATGTTGTGGAATGGTGCTGGCCAACAGCGCGTCTTTGACATGGGACACATTTGGCGACCCATGCCTTCACACACTCACGAATTCTGATCCAGTGGAATCTCTGTTTTATCTGCATTACTGTACTTTCCATGGCTAGATGTCCCGCATTATCTTGCAATTGTTGTAATATTGTATCACGATAACTCTCCGGGATTACCAGATGGTTATTGATGTAAAGAACGTTGTTATGCATATGGCATTCTTCGAACTGCTGGGAGTAGTATTTTGCCATTGCGCATAATGGTGTAACATGATTCTCGGGGAGGACGTAACCCCTCCTGGATCCACACATATATATGTCGTGTTGTTTGGTCGTGTGCGACTTTCCCCAGATTCCACTCTGTGCACCGCAATTCAGGGAACTCTGGAGATGACTGTGTTGTATGTGTCACAGTTGCGGACTTTTTGTGTTCATCCACGAGTCCAATTCTGCTCAAGGCGTCGGAATTTCCATGTTGTTTGCCAGGATGGTGAACAACGTTAAAATTATAGGCCTGCAGGGATTCCTGCCATCTCACTACCTAGCCATCTGGGGTTTTTTTGGTTACAGAGCCAGCGTAGTGAGGCATGGTCTGTACGGAGAGTAAATGGGCATCCATACAGAAAGTGTTCATAATACTTAACGAATTATACTGCTGCAAGTAGTTTTCGCTTCGTGGTCGCATACCTTCTCTCTGTTTTGCTGAGCGTACTTGAACCATAACCCAGAACCTGCTCCATTCCATCCTCTGTAACCAGAGATAGAACCGCGCCAATAGTGTAAGCTGGCGCATCAGTGTCCCAGATGAAATCGAGGTTAGTGTTAGGATGAGTGAGAAACGGGGCACTTGTCAAGAGTTCCTTCAATTCCCTGAAGGAACCTTCACACTCACTCATCCACTCGAATGGTCGATCTCTTTCAGTGATCTTGAATAGTGGAGATGCAATCTCGCTGAAATGACGGATGTATCCACGATAGTACTGGCAGAGACCTAGGAAACTCCGTGTTTCTGTGACTGAAGAGGGCGTTTGCCACTCTGCTACTGCCTTAGTTGTTGACGGCTGACTAGCCACTCCATCACCAGATATGACGTGTCCCAGGAACTCGACGTTCTGTCTGAAAAGATGACATTTCTTGGGTTGAGCTTCAAATTGGCTGTGTGGAATCATGAAAGCATGGTGTCCAAATTTGTGAGAGTCTGCTCAAACAAAGAACCAAAGTCGATTACGCCGTTGATGTAATACAGACAGATTTCCCATTGCACGGTAGTTAATACCTGCTCAATGAGGCGTTCAAAAGTTCTGGTAGCATTGCACAAGCCATAGGGTATCTTGCGGAATTGGAAAAGATGATCCCTACACAGGAATGCGGTCTTTTCCATGTCAGCTTCATCCATGGCCACTTACCAGTAACCACTAACCAAATCAAGGGTACAAAACCACTTGGCTCCGGACAGGGAATCCAAGACCTGATCTATCCGTGTGAGCGGATACCGGTGTCTTTAATGCTAAGATCATTAAGGCGGCGGTAGCCTATACAAAACTGAAAGGATCCGTCCTTTTATGCCTGCTAGTACTATGGGGCTGACCCATGGGGATGCTGATGGTTCAATTATCCCAGTCCGCAACATGTCGTTCACTTGTTGGTGTGCTTCCGCTTCCTTGTGAATCGGAAGATGTCATACAGGTTGTTGCAGGGGGTGATTGTTTCCCGTATCGATAGAGTGTCACACTAGATGAGTTTCTCCTAGATCCATGTCTCCAACTGAGAAACTATTGCGATACTTATAAAGTAATGTCCGTATATGTCGTTTTTGTGATTGCATCAATCCTACTGTGGCACGCAGATACAAATCATGTAGATGCTCTGGTAGGTCATCGGTAGTTGTTGTAGGTGTTGATGCGGGTGTTTCCCGTGAAATCACGTCTACCAAGTGGCCACAATGGACTCCTGGTTCAAGGGTAATTGGGTCCGCTGTGCCATTGAACACACGAAATGGTAGGTGCTCCTTGTTGGTGGTGTCCACGATCATGCGGGTACTTGCACATTGTGAGGCTATCATGAAATCAGGGTCAGGTTCCAGCATGGCGGTGTGAGTGTTGCCTCATGTGGCCCATACGATTTGTTCTTGTTCCGGCTCAACTGTGACACTGCTTGACAAAACGAGTGCACACATATCATATAATGATGATTTCGGTCCAAGGGGTATCCGTCGGCCGTGTATGTCAAGTTCTTGTTGCTGGAAATGTACAACAGCTTCGCTGGCGCTGAGAATATCAGAGCCGAGCAGGGCATCGTTTTTGGATAGAGGCGATGATAACTCGCTGAATGAACTGCATTTCCTCTATCTGACGTGGCACTTGCAAAAACGTTGTTTCAATGGAGGTGCTACAACCTACCACTGCCGTTTTACATAGAAATGAAGGTTTGTTTGATGCAGATGTTGTGTGTAAACTTTGTCCGCCAAAGGGAATTGGCGGTGCTGCTGATGTGGGAGGCATCTTAGGCACCGACATATGTGAAGCCGGGCATGCGTATGTGGGCAGGTATGCGGGTAATTGACGATAAAAGTTGGCCACTGGATGTTGTTGTAGGGAGGCCGCAGTTGAGCCGGGTTGTAGGAACGGGCACCGAGGTGACTCTTCAATCGGTGCCCTTAGGAGTTTGACAGCTTATCTGGCTGAGGCGTTCGTCGGTCAGTGGTCGGAGTGGTTGTCAGAGGTCGGTTAGGACACCGTTCCCTCCAGTGGTCCGGATGACCACATCTGAAACATGTGTTCGGTGGTGGTGTGGTGGTTGTAGTGGTTGCGGTTCTAGTGTTGGAAATTGCAACTGTGGTGCAGAGAGTGGTGACCAAATTGGTGAGGGCTGAGATCTGTTTACTTATCTCATCTATTCTTTCATGTACGATTGGTCGCATGTTATTATTCTGCTGGTTTCTGCATCCTGGGGCTCCGTTGTGATCTCCTCGATGACCACGCCCCCTTCCTATAGGCGCGTGATTCTGGTTGTTGTGTTGTGTTTGCTGTGAAGTGTCGGATGGTGTGGAGGCTGATGCTGTGTTGGTGTCGGTGGTACTGGCTGGTGCGGTGTTACTTATCTCATTTATTGGATGAAGTTGGCGGCGATTGTTCATCCCCCGCTCCAGAAAGTTTTCAATATGCACCGTGGTAGCGGTTAATTGTGACATGCTACAGTGGGCCGCGAGAAATATTAATGGGGAAGAGTGACGTCCTCGAGGTTTGTGCTGGGATATGCATGGGTGACTAGTCTATGGATGCAGCTAGCTAATTCCGGGAGCGTCTCCCCCGCACGTTGTCGGAGATTTTTAAGTTGAAGACAAATGGTCTCCCCGAGTGCAGTGTCGCCAAACCGTTCTGAGAGTGCACATTCTAGCTCCATGTAGGTGGGTGTATAGTCGGCTCCAAGATCAGCAAGAACATGTGGTACTTTGCCTGATAATTTTGCGGCTAAGAATTCCCCCATTTGTCCACAAATTAGTCCTACTGATGATTTCGAACTGAACCTTGTAGTTTGCCCAGTCATCTTCGTGGGGGGGGGGGGGGTGGAGAATGACCCCGCCGGTCCACGGTGTGAAGTGATGGGTGCGAATCCTGGTGGTGGAGGTATATGGGAGACTGACATCAATGCTGAAGTTGGTCGACGTGCTGGTGCTAGTGGTTGTGGTGGTGTTGGTGTTTCTCATCGGCGATGCTGGCGATGCTGAGGATGCCGTGTCCGAGAATGATACTCTCTTGGATGATGATGCATGATTGACTCTACTGAGCTCAGCCCTGATGCAGTTCCATAGACAGGTGTAGGTCTATAGACTGTAGACTGACGGTGATGTGCTGTGAAGGCGACGTGGACGTTCTTCGGATTGAAGTGGAGTGCGTTCCTCATATGGTGGCATTGCTGAGGGCTGATGGGCATGATGTGTGTGGTGTGTAGAATGACTGATGGAACATTGGAAAGAAGGTACTAATTCCTCTGTTTCTCATCATCCCGCATACTGAAGATAAGGTGATACATTTACTCGAGGAGACATACGATGTAGTACATGATCATCCAGCCATGAGCCACCTACTGATGACATGGATGAATTGTAGGAGTGTAAAGGGTTGAATTGGTGTTGCCCACATAGGGGTCTTTGTTGCGATCATATGTGGACCGGCCCTGTTGGTGTTGGCCTATCACGGATATCCGATGAGGTAAGAAAATCAGTCCCCGCTTATGAGGCATTGCGGAAAGTGCCCTCACTTATAGGTAAGAACTGTTGTTGTTGTTGAAATGTGGGTTGTCCTGTAATTTTACATTGTCGGTGAGCTCGTGAACTCCTCGTCCATCGTACGAAGCTGCCTCTAAATCAAGGGATCGCTGCCTGTCTGTGGATGGGGAGTAGATCTCGATGAAGGGTATTGGCGTGAGTTCATTTCTTGTTCTTTGAGCCCCACATTGGGCACCACTTGTAGCTTGCGGGCTCTCGTCAGGTCATTCCAGCATGAAATACCTGTCCGTCGTGCCACATGTGCACGATGAATGAGGGGGCTAGTTAGCTCTGAGTCTTGGGGTTCCAGATCCCACAGGATGTTGCTCCGCGAAATACATAGACCAGCTCCTAAGGCCGGTGGAACTCAATTGTTCTGTTGGGACCGTGCAACCATTGCAGCCAAGATTGAACTGTACGGTGTCAGCCCAACTATTTGTGTCACCGGTATGTTTTTTCATGTCAATTTAACTATGGAGAACGATATAAGTGAGAAAATACAATATTGTCAAACAAGGATAAATCGTCTGACAGTAAATGAGCATACAATATACTACATAAAGTAGAGATAGCTAATATACTTTGTACGTGGGGTCACTGGAGGTACCACATGGATTCGTAAATCTGCAGAGGTATCCCTGCAAGGGAGGCATTCATACAACGCGGGCACTGGTTAACTCAATATAAGCTATTATACCTTCCTGATACAAATGAAAAAGATTCCTGATCTTACGAGAGGGCTATGCCTCATGTGGGCCCTGATCACCTAGATGCTACCTATTGGTGCGAGAGGTAATAGCCTCGCGCAGACCTCCGTCACAGGATATCTCGCTTATGTGAGCGGCAAGTGCCCTGCATGGGCCTCGGTCTCAGGAAAATGCCTTCAACGCCGAAGTGGAGGAAAAGAGCTGGCAAAAAGGGCCACTCTTTTGTTCAAGCAAAAAGACCATCCTAGTGAAAAATATAATTATTGTGATGCATACTGGTTTATGTGAAGATGGGGTGAGCGACTCCCGGAGGATTCATAAGTCCCCGCCTTATGTCATTCCAAGATACTGCATTGGTAGGTGCCGCTTTTATTTATGCGGGCCTTCTGCCACTCCTAACCTACCATTTAGTTTTTAGAAACGGGAACTAGGTTAGGCCGCAAGTGTCAGAGGGTCCTACCTAACATTGAGACATGGCTATCCAACGGGTGCAGGTGCCCCGCTTCTCGTAGGTCGCTTTAGAAAGCATCTATATATATACGCGATAACGACGTTATAGAAATATTTTGAGCATAATTTCACGGGGAAAATCGCCAATAACTCGTGTATTTCCGGACCGATTTTAAAATGGTTTACAATTTTAAAAAGCTCGTTAAATTCTGGTCCTGATCCGTACCAAGAACGACGAAAATAAACAGATTAAAGGGATTTACTAGTACCTACTCGTTACACTCGCCTCTATTCTTAACACGCGTGTCGTCAATGAAGCGTCTGAGCGCGCGCATGCTCACCACGAGTTCTAACGAACTTAGTCGACGTAGTGCCTCCCGTATAGGCTTATATGCACTTATTCCTGTACCCAGGGACGTGTACTTATGTGACGATTCCAGGACGGGCGGCCCGTACCCAGCTTGGCTGGGACGGCCGGTACCCGTCCGGTCAATCCGTGTCACAGGACTCCTAAAGACCAATGACAAATAAGCTGGACACATTTTTAATTGCCACATACCATCGAAGATTCCATGGGACTCCCAAAACGAAAATAGAAGGCACCATGACCGATACCACTCGGATGTGAATATTATTTCAATTACCCTGTCATTAGCAAAGGAACTGGAATACATCTTAAAACAAATTTAGAGCTGTCTACAAAAAAATTAACATTAATTAGTTTCTTAATTTAATTTGAACATTTTTAAATATTGAGTGGTAATGTTTATATAGATGAAGACTAATAAATGTCACACCACACACTCGTCTCACCAACACGAGAAAAACAAAAGATTGTCGACATAATTATGCTGAGACATAACTGAGAAAAGGATCGCTTGATAGAGGCGAAAGAAAAGAAAATAGGCTAAAAGAGGAAGGCTAATATGATGAATAGCCAATATAAAGAGCTTTACTGGATAGGATATACAAGCTTAGGCGCCTGCATAAGGGGTGCCGAGGAGTACTTACATTATGCCACGTATAAACGCATACCACTTTTAGCAATTCTCATCATGCTATCAAAGAAGGAATTTATTCTTTGAAAGAAAATGTGTATACATCTCTTGAGTATAGAAAGGCTGTCGTGATATTCATCCTAAACCAATCAGAAACAACTTAGTCTGTCTGTATCGTTATAGATCGCCAATCAAATAGGTGACATCAAATGAGACTGAGCTTATAAAGATAACTCCACCACTCGGCCATAGCACATGCCCACCTAAGAGCAAATGGTACAATCATATTACATCGCACGAAACGGCTTATACAGTTACTTTAGCCACCAACACCACTCACACCACACCTATTAGCAATTGAAATGCCACCTAAACTGGATTGCGGCAGTTAAATTTACAACAATTAAGTTTATATTACATACTTGATAAATATGAGGACATCTAGTGCTGATTGCAAGAGGCTTGAAAATTACGGCGAATTACGAATTTCAAATCCTAAACATATTTCACTCTTTAATAGTTTAATGTAGTCAAGAAAATAAAAAATATTCCCTTTTTGAATGTCCATTAGGAGGCTAACAGAGCATAACGCTTTATAATTTACCACAGGAATGAGTACTTGACTGACTCGTTATTAAGCAAACTGGGATGGTGGTAAACCTTTAACCCTTTCGTGACGAAACCAGCCAAAACCGGCCTCTGTAGTAGGTTTGAGTAATGTCCATCTCCATTCCAGGAGAAGACTATTTTTGAAATTTTACCACTGAAATGACTGGCTCGGTAACCGAGCCAGCCATTACAGTGGTAATTTTTCAAAAATAGTCTTCTCTTGGCCTGCAAATGGACATTCAACAAGTAAATAATTTAATCTTTCGAAGGAATTTAGTCATTAAACGGTTAAAAATAGTCTTCTCTTGGCCAGCAAGTGGCCATTTCCCAAGACTGCAGTAGAGGCTGGATTTTTCCGTGTTCGCCATGAGATGGTTCATGTTTCCCTTATCGGTATTTGTGCGGTTAAATGTGGTAATACTCACCATTGGTGTGTATTAATCTTCAGTGAGGGAGAGAATTACACGTATGCCTACATACACTAGGCGATTACACGTACAGGTATGATGTTTGTCTGTGTCGTTATGCTCAGGTAAATGATCCACCGCAGTACACATGTCACATATTTCATGAACAAGAAAGAGGGCAGATGTCACCCGGGGCTAGCTATAATATATTACCCTTGTAGCGGCCTACTTTCTTCACAATACGCCTATAGTCCTACTACTGATGGTTGCAAATGGTGATAATACACGTCATACACGGGGTTCAGCATATGCCTAGCGTGCTGAATTTGACTAAGCTAAAGGATGAGCTGGATTTACACGTGTTCACCCTAAAAAAATGAAAAACAAAATGCCCGCCCTTTTAAAAATAATGTTTTGGTATACGTTTGATCCATATGAAGCTCATACCTTTTTATTTGGTGTTGATAACCATTTCATTATAGCCATCAAGTATGAAGTTAATATTATGCAAATAAAATTTTATGACAGCCATTTTGGATTCAAAGACACATATTGGCCTTACCTTTACGATATCACTGGCTCGTAAATAATTCTCTTATTTGAGGTATTTACTACGTGTGGATTTTAGCTAAATGTATGCATTTGTGTTTCTGCACGGTATTGTATACATACATCTAAACGCATCTGTGCAACTGAGTCCAACCTTCCCGCATCGGCGACACAGGCAGGTGGCACTCAAATGCCAGGACTGGTGTATGTATACTCAGTCGCTACCCATTTCAAGAGAATGACCATTACATTAGGTCAATATGGCTGCCACGTGGGGAATCGTCGTGATTCAAAAGTGTTATAGGAATCTGTAGCAGCTCAGTTAGATAAACCTTCATGTTTGAATATTACATTATGACATTGGAGATGGTTTAGAAAGTTAAGAATTAATACTCGTACCTTGTTTGACCGAACGGGCAATGAGCCTGATCTGATTTAAATATCGTGTCCAGAAATGGCCAGATTTCTGGATTCATTTATGATGATGATTATGACGTACTATGTTCTGAACACGGTTTGGTTTTATACCATATAAGTGCCTAATCGCGTTACAAGTTGCGCACAAGCAATGATACTGCATAGAAACCTGCGTATTATTGAACTTCCAGCCGAGAGCACACTGTTTCTAACCACGCTCAGTCCACTTTGCACACGCACTTGCATCGATTTTAATAACTTGAACCATAAATCCACAGAATCTCAAGTTCAATGTAACTATACAGGTAAACAGCAGCTTCCAGTGAAATTAGCTTCACAATTATGTCTAACCAAATGTTTATTAAATTATAAATTTACCAAAACACATACAAGTCACACGCGTACTGTCGGACCTTTCCAACTTTCGTGACGAACCTACGTCATTGGATTTTGACGTCAGCTGATAAGTGATGAAACTATGTCATTGACTTTTGACGTCAGCTGATAAGTGACGAACCTACGTCATTGGATTATGACGCCAGCTGATAAGTGAAGAACCTACGTCAATGGATTATGACATCAACTAATAAGTGGCGAACCTAGGTCATTGACTTATGACGTCACCTGATAAGTGACACATCTACGTCATTAGATTATGACGTCAGCTGATAAATGACGAACCTACATGATTGGATTATAACGTCAGCTAATAAGTTACGAACCTACGTCATTTGATTATGACTTCGCTGATAAGTGATGAACCATTGGATTATTACATCAATTGATAAGTGACGAACCTACGTCATTGGATAATGACGTCAGCCGATAAGTGACGTGTTTGACTATGATATTAGATACCAGATTGCTACATCAAACCTCTCCAATGGAGGATTACGGTTTATCTATTCATCATATGACGTCATAATCAACTACTTGATGTGTAGGATTTCATAATCAACTACGCGATGTGTATGATGATGTTATAATCGATTACGTCATGAATGACATAGGTAGGTTCATCACGCACCCTTAATTGGTGACGGACTAAGCTCAGTGAAGTTAGCTGGATGTTGGATATTGGATTTTGAATACTCAATATTCAATATTCAATATCCAGCTAACTTCACTGAGCTGACGGACTAAGCGTTGTTGCACGAATTGTACTTCTACTGTTTAATAAACATGCTGTTCTATATTTTGAAACTAATTTGACTGGGTGCTGTTGCTAGGCAGCAACGGCACCAGAGTCAAATCATTTTCAAAATATTCAACAGCTTACCTGTATAGTTTTCTGGAAATTGAGATTCATAGAGTGCAATGATCAATTGATCCCAACACGGCAAAGCGCTGGCGGAGCTTAGCTATAGATGGGTTGTGAAAAGCTAAAACTCGATTTCACTGGAAATGAAACGTATTCGCGCACATTGCCCATGCTTTGGCGACTGTCCGTGTGCTTGCTCACTTTTGCAGTTTTTCATCATTTGTAGGCTCGGATGTGGGTTTCTCAACCTCTTTGCAGCAACTGCGCATATACACTGTGCTAAGAGTGCTCGTCTGTATCTTCAGGAAATGCAAACCTACCTTATTTCAAGTTCGCGTTCAAGCTCAAGATTATTTATCTTGATATAGAATATACACTTACAGTCTCACAAAAGGTAGTCCACCAAAGGCAGAGCCTATGTGGTGGTGGACCCCTACATATAACATATAACAACAATATAGGTCATAAGGATACCGAATATATAAAGTTAACATGGTATAGTCCTATATATGCATATAGTTAACTGTCTCACTGCCAAGTTTCTGCAGTCTACGTTTTCCATGTGGTTTAATTCAGGGTATGATAGAAGTCTAGGGAGACGCTGTGCGCTATTTTTCCAAATCACTCATCCGTGGCAATGCTAATTAATGCATAATTAATTTGCTTAATGTGTTTTAATTGGTTTTGACAGGTGTAACGCGTAATGAGGTCGTGTAGGTCATATGTATGTATGTGTGTATTGTTCTGTTGTCAGAATGAGTGGTGTGTATATGTCGGGTCAAGTGCAATTGTTCAGTTGTCTGAATGATTCATCTGTATCTGTCGGGTTGTGACGAGTTGATCAATACGAGAACAATAGCCGACAGCGCACACCTATGGTAACACTATTGGTGTAGGCTGTGCGTTATTGTTTTGGTGTCGAACAATGTCCGTCATCGTTGATGAATAATGATGTCCCGTGCACCCTTGCCATGTTTAATGTATTAATTAGGTGGGCGGCGGCCATCCCCCTTCATGGCTAAAAAGATATTTTTAGAACTCAGTCATTTAATTTTCAAAAAATCAGACGGCAATCATTTAATTATAAAATTTTCAAAATTGTTATGGAAATGAGTTGGTGCGGTAAAGAACAATGTCCACAATCATGCATGCCAGTCATCGTTGACGAATAATGATGTCCCAAGCACCCTTGTGACATTTAACGTATTAATTAGGTGGGTGGAGCGCCTCCCTCATGGTTGAAGGGTAGTAAAAAGTAGAATATTTTGAAACTAAGCGGAATTGTGGCTTCCTATGCCAAATTGTTGCATTGAACAGCGCTTTTTTCAAGAATAGCGTTTATGTGCATGATCGAAGTCACCTGCATGAATAATAGTGAACTGCGGTCACTTATGAACAATAGTGTACAGCACCCACTTATGAACAATAGCGTCCAACAGCCACCTGCATGAACAAAATGTGTTCCCAGTCATTTAATTTTCAAAAAATCAGAGCATTGCATTACACGGGTAATATATAGGTAAACTTATCGATGCTCTATGTATACTATTATATAGATAATAATCATGTATCTATCGTATCTAAGGAGATTCTTTAAAGTGACAGTCATTTAATTATTAAATTTTCGAAAAATGGTGTACAATTTTAAACATGCAGCAGCATTTGTATGTATACGCATGAATGTATGCCAAAATGCATGCATATATGTGCACCCGCATGCAGACACTGTTATATAATATTATATAGATAATAATCATGTATCTATCGTATTTAAGAAGTGGTCTTTAAATTGGCAGCCATTTAATTATTAAATTTACAAAAAAATGTTGTGCTATACAGGGGCTGCACATTTATACATGCGTCAACATGTGTATGTACACGGACATACACTACCACCGCGCCACGATTTAGGTTTGAAAAATCAAAATGTTAAAATTTTATATCTGATGAATATTTTGTAACTACCACGAATTGAAACTTCTTATGTCAAATTAGTATCAACAAATATTCGCTGAGACTAAAAATAATAGTTTATGACTTTTGTAAGTTATATTGTATTAAATTGTGACATTTGACCCTATCTCTACCTGGGTAATAGGTAAACTAAGCAATGTTGTATAAAAGTATATAGATAATAATCATGTATCTATCGTATTTAAGGAGATTCTTTAAATTGGCAGCCATATAATTATTAAATTTTCAAAAAAATGTGCATTTTTAAATAGGCTGCAACATGGGTATGCACCCGGACACAGTAATTTTTCCTAGTTTTATTACCCTGTCATCGAATATGACTTTTGAATAATGGCATGGACACCATTCACATATGAATTGCAGGTGGCCGCTGGACGCTATTGTTTTCCTGTCAAAATGATTAACATTTGACCCTATCTCAACCAATCAAGGTTTAGAACAATAGCGTTCAGTGACCACCTGCATGAAGAACAGCGTCCACCCACTCATTTAGAACAATAGCGCACCACGCCCGCTTATGAACAATAGCGTCCAGCCAACACTTATGAACAATAGCACACAGCAAACAAATGGGTTCTAGTTAGTATACAAGTGATATGATTCAACATAAGCGCATGTATCGACCGCTACATGCTATACAATTGATTGACTACATCAATAGAATTGCGTTAGATTAAATAATGAGAGTTTAATGTATAAAGAAGTTGACAATATATAGTGAACTTATTCTCTCGATAGTAATCATGTTTTTTAAAGCAAGTAGTGAACTATTTTTGACCATTTACTGTTAGAATATCAATTTATCACACAATTATGGATGATAAACTAAGTGAACATGAGAATGCTATTAATGCGATCTTACAGCAGATGGCCGACGAGGAACGAATGGCATTAAACAATGACACTACACAACATGTGTATCGTGCACCATGTGAAAGCATACTCGACCATGCTCATCAAGTGCCTATCTTCGATCAAACAGTGCAACGCATTGTTCAAAATGAAACTATTGACGACGTGGAGAACATTATGCAGCAAATATCTGCATGCATTCCATTTACTGATGACAATCTTAATCAATATGTGCAGCATGTTGACACTGAGCTATTCAGCAATAATAATCAATTTCTAACTGATTATTTAGACAGTGACATCGTACCCACTCCTAACGAAACGCGATGCATAAGAATATTATGTGGCAAATATCTGACTGTTTATCGTACAAAGTTTTACCCTCATCTACCCAAGCTCAGTTCAGTGATGCATTAGATGCAACTGTACCTACATGACGAGTTCCTATGTTCAATCAAACAGACCATCGAATCGCGGAAAATGAAACTAGCGATGACGTGGCGAACATTATGCAGCACATATCTGCATGCATTCCATTCACCGATGACAATCTTAATCAATATTTACAGCATTTGATCCTGAGCTATTGACCAATCATGATCAATTTCTATCTGATTATTTATATAGTGACATCCTACCTCCTCCTGCTGCCATCTCGATGGATGTGAATATCATGCAGCAAATATCTGACTGTTTACCGCACGCTGAATTACCGTCTTCTACCAAACCTCAGTTTGTTGATGTATTAGATGTAAATGAACCTACACAACAAGTGCCTATCTTCGATCAAACAGAACATCGAATCACGCAAAATGTGCCGAACATTATGCATCAAATATATGTATGCATTTCACTCACTATTAATGATCATAATCAATATTTGTTATGTGATGACCATGTTCTATCAATCAATAATGATCAATTCCTCCTATATAATGACGTAGCATACGCTCCTATCCAACCTCAGGTAGGGGGTGGTCTGATCGATTATTCAGCCTATATAACGCTGAAGACTATACGTAAGTTCCGTAGTAAAATATATCATATTGACGGTACTGAATATATAGCGTATCATTTAAGAAATGTCCTATTGCTGATTCACCAGTAACTCAGTTTATAGCAGGCGCTGTTCAAACTCTGCTCGATACTTATAGTGTCTATAGCAATATTCAATCAAATGACCATGTGAGAATTGAGAACATTCTATCAACATTAGATATGCCTATCACGATGGATTTTATGATGTGGAATAAAATTACAATGGGTCCAATTTTGGAATCAATTGAAAAAGAAATTCAGTTAAACACTAACTGCAAGCTATCAGATGACTTTGGCTTTCACGTTTTTCACGTTGAGGACTACAGCTCTGGCAGTCAGCATGATATTCACCATGCTGCGATCGAGCGTAAGCATGAAAATCTGGTAAATATACATTGCGATCATAAAGACGAGTACAAGCGCGTCAAAAATTGTATTATACCTGTCCATGCAGAATATCCATTCTGTTTAACAGACGGTATATATTTACGCATACAATTTATCGAGAACACAAAAAATCAGATCACTAAACACAAATGGAACAATTTGATTCGAAATAAAACATATCAGATGCATCTGGCACGCGAGTATCATGCAGCATGTTGTATTACTGAACGCGAGACTGATTGGTCGAAATTTCATCAACATTTCAGCAACGAATTTATTATCCGCATCTACTCCGAGTCAACGCATGAATGTCTATTCGGTAGTGACGCTACAACTACTGTACCATCAATATATCATTTACATTCAGAATGCGATAATCAGATTTCATTAATAACGTCTACTGTGACATTTCTTATGGTGTGAAATTACTGTAACCATTGTGACGTATCATATGGTAATACTCACAATTGCATAGCATTCTGTCGCCGATGTTTCTCTGCTAAATCAGGTATCGACGTGTGTAATTCTACTACCGTATCGCATATGATAATATGTAATGATTGTCATCATAAGTTTTATAATGAGCGACGTATGACAAATCATTGTGCAAATGGGACATGCAGAATTGTAAAGGCCTAGCCCCTCTGCTTCGTACATGTACCTAAAGGGGATGACGAACACGTATGCGGAATGACTAAATGTTACACATGTAAAGAGAAGCTTAATGTTACTGAAGAATATAAAGTAATTGAAGAAACTGCCATGTCATTGTCGCATGTGCGTGCGATGAAAATGGGTGATGAGGATCTAACATACCCATCTTTTCAAAAATACATCATTCATGATACTGACACATATTTCGAACCCGTTAACAATACCAACACATGCATTGAGCAGCCACTTGAAGCTGAGTGTGCTACGTGTCAACGAGGCGTGAATAATGGATATGTTCGCTTTCACAGGTTAGGTGCTATGGATCAGTTTGTTAAATGGTTAACGCGCATAAAATCTAAGCATGGTAATAAATATGTCAATCGAAATTATGTTTTATCTGACCACCTTGTTATTGCGCATAATGCACATGCATATGATTCGTTTTTAATCCTTCAATGCGTATGCAGGCCCATTAACCATCATCTAAAACCATCAACATCATCATGCATGGCCGTTCAATTCTCTCATTTGAAATACGAAAAATGTGTTTCATCGATTCCATTAACTTTTTTCATCTTTCATTACGTAAGGTCAGCGATGCTTTTAATCTTCCTGTGCACAAGAGGATATTTCCCCATCAGCTGAACTCGCCTCAGTATTGAGGTAAGGTAATACGCTTTCCCAAGAGGGAGGTATTTGGTGTACAAAATATGAAAGCAAATGAACTGCTGGAATTTGATCGATGGTACAATGAGCAGATATCTAGCGATGCACACTAGGATGTCGATAATCTTATAAAGCTGACGTAACTGTCTTACGTTTAGCCATGTCTAGATTTAAGTCCTTATTTTCTGAATAAATGGATGAACAAAATCCATTCATATCAGGGATAAAACTAGCAGGTGAGTGTAATGTAGTATATCACACTTTTTCTCTATGCCTTGTTAGCATTCAGACTTTACCCGACTACTCTCTAAGAGCAAAACATGCATATAGAATGATCGCTGTTGAATGGATAGAATGGGTTAGGTTAAGCGAGGGTTATCAAATTTTAGACGCGCTAAACCAGGGTGAGGAAAATGTTTGTTGGCATTATGTAGAAAAAATGTTATTTTCGAGTTTCGCGGAAGGAAATTTCATGGTCATCAGTCTGATCTATGTGGCAATAAACGTGAACAGACATATACATCATACGGTGATCGGACATATGAAGAAGCATATTCTGCTCTTCAATATCGCATTTTATTAGTCAAATCACATGAATATACGGTGAGAATTATGTGGGAATGCGAGTTTAAGAAACTAATCGCTAATACCAATGGACTAAATGATTTTATCACCGAATTGGACTTGCACACCACATAGCTCCACATGATGCACTATTTGGTGGGTGTATATCCACAATTTGATTATTTCTGGAAGCGGATGAACATACTAAGCTAGAATATATAGTCTGCATTTCCATGTACCCATCAGTGATGAAACGATGTCGTTTTCCATACGGGGTAGTGCATACGGCGTAGTAAGAGTTGATGATTTGAAGGATAAGTTGGAGCATGACTTCTTCAGTCTTATTGAATGCAAAGTCCTCCCTCCTCGTGATTTATACTTTCCAGTATCACCTACTAGAAAAAGTAAGCACGAAATTCGCAAGATCTGTCAATCTACCATATGTGAACATGCAGAAGAACAACGTTCCTTCTGCGGGACGTGGACCACTCCTGAGCTACTGTTAGCTATTCACCATGGTTATCTCATTAAAAAGATTACGAAGTCTGATATTATCCTGAGTCATCGCAATCTGAACAACATGGTGATAAGGGACTACTTAAGGGGCTTACTAAATCACAATACAAGCAACTAAGTAAATATAAATGCCATTTGCGTGCGCTAACCAGTCATGGAGTACCATACATGCGTAAAAGACGTCTGTTACAGACAGGTCGATTTTGGGAGCTATATTACCCACAGGGATTGGCACACTAGCACCATTAGTTGGTAAACTGTTCACGTGAGAAGATGGAACATGTACGTACGATGGTTTTGGTACCACACAAATTGATATGCAATTTAAATGAACAGAGTAAAATATCTCTTTGCTGCAGACAGACCCAGCGATACCTAAAGCTATTAGTCTTGACAACGAGATATCCATTAAATTAGCACAACACGATATGTCTGAGCATGAAAAGTCAACATTGTATTTGCAAGTATTGGATAAATATAGGCGCTACTATCAGCAATTAATAGGGCATCAATACCACGCACCACCTCTTCAACCCATACCTACATCAGATGCACTGCCTACACAAATACCTGATCGTACAGTGAGGGGAATACCAAAGACATATAAGACAAAAAGCCAGTTGAATAATTGATATTTAGCACTCAGTTCCTGAACATTTAAATGTTAATGATCTAGGCGAAGTAGCGACAGAGGGTATGTTTTACCTGAAAAGTAATGTACTCAATCTGCTTACAAACGTTGTTGCTCATAAGCGCAAACCTCGACACATCAGTATACTCGATGTCACAGAGAGCAAGTTCTTAATCTGCTACGCAACATAAACATACCATGCATATTTGTTGGACCAGAGAAAACATTGCAGCAGATATATACTGTCAATCATAACGATGGTAGGATCGGTGAGTATGCACCTTCTGCCGCGAGTAAAAGGATGAGTAGAAAAACTACAGGTACACGTCTGTTAGTGAGTACACACCTCCTCTAGCGGGTAACAGGAAGAAAAAAAGCAAAGCAAAGCGATATACTATACCGGTGTTGGTGAAATTCGTGAAGTAATGAATGATGCTAAATTGGCTAAAATATGTTATGATCCAAAGCATTCTGCCTCCTTTGGTGGAAAGGCAAAGCTATACAATGCATTTAAAGGTAAAATACTATGTGTCTATATTGAAGAATGGTTAAAACGTCAGGATGTATACACCCTTCATAGACCATGGAGAACAAAGTTTAACAGACGCAAGATAATAGTAACGGCTGTCGACAAGTTATGGCAGGCAGATCTGTGCTCGATGGGAATGCTAGCTAAGAAAAACGATGACGTGTTATACCTACTCTGCGTTGTTGATGCACTCTCGAAGTATGCTTGCGTGGAAATCTGTATAGCAAAACGTCCACATCAGTCAAGAAAGGATTAGAAGCTGTTCTGTCACGTACTGAACGACACCCACCCGTTATTCAAACCGACACAGCTGGTGACTTCGTCAATGGAGTAGTCAAGAAATAGTTGACTGACAATGGAATACAGTTCTATACGTAGTACTGAGCTGATCGCATAGAGAAATATATATGTAGGGAAGAACAAGAAGAAGAACCCTAAACTAAAGAAAAATACACCGAAAACTGGTCATCATGTGAGAATCTCGCAAGCAAGAATGCCATTTGAGAAGGTGTATCACAATCAGTGGAGGCGTGAATTGTTTAAGGTGAACGATGTTCTTTCTGACAAATATCCGATCTTATATAAATTGGAAGATTATTCTGGTGATCCAATTATTGGAACTTTTTATCGTGATGAGATTCAGGAAATTGGTCTCTTGAAAGAAGAATATGCAGTGGAACAGATAATTAAGAGTATGAAGGGAGCTAAGGGAGTACGTGAATATTACGTCAAGTTGCTCTGATATCCCTCCAAGTTTAACTCGTTGGTTACTGAGCTCAACATTATATACAATTAATAATGGATGAGTATATAGAGAGACGGTCAGATCAGGAAATGTGGTGCGTAATGTGTTCGCATGTACCAAAGGAGGAGAAAGTATACCTAGCGCAAGTCATAATCATTTATATTGCGATCATTATGTGTATCGTAAATCTGAGTATACGGAATGGTCAGCCAGGTATCTGGATATCACTTCTGAGTGGTCGCTTAGGGTATATATTACCAAGTCCATTCATTAAGATGGTAAAGGTGCCACAACTGTCTTTGGTGAATGAACGAGGACCAGTTTTATGTGACTCTTCCGAGCAATAGTGTACGCAGTACTATCCTAACAATAAGATATCTGAGTTTAGAACACATCTACAGACGCCATTGTCCTTAGATAGCGAGTGGGAAGTGGGAATCTCAAGTGTACTATATCCCAGGAGCTGGCTTACTATTATTAGAGAAAGTTACGTACACATATATGCGTGGAGTAAGACAAAGAAGAAGAAGGATGAGGATAATGATGAATCTGGTATTGTAGTGAATGTTGGTAAACCAACACCTGTCGATGTGGATAAACTCAACAGAGGGCCTCAGATCAACCTAGCACTCAGGGAAAAAACGTGTTCAGTGTAGTTTTCTCGAACATAGCAAATTACATATTATAAAATTATCAAAGGGATACTATGCGGTAAAGAATATGGTAGACTATATAAATGGACAGATAGAAAATAATCAGAAATTTAAGAATAAAAAAATCTTTCGAAATTTTTCTTTACATCGCGCGAATCTCATATCGCTTATGATTAGATGTAATTATGGTATTAAGTCTGGCCAAGAAGTATCTAATTTAATTGGCTATGACGAAAAAATACATTATGTACTAGTAGAAGTATTAAAATCATTTCGAAAGAGTCGCCAGGGCGGACCAATAACAGCATATATATATACTGCGATGTTGTCTCTCACAACATAGTAGGTGACACGCCAGCACCACTGCTCAGAGTGATTCCACTGTCTAGTACTGATGGCAGGAAAGATATATGCCAGTGGACATTTCCCTATATTCAGTATTGCTCAGCGTTAAAGAACTACATCGATAATAGGAATACTTAGAACTCATAGGTCTGGCTCAAATATACTATCCGAGTGTACTCTGTCTAAATTTCAGACGATGACGATGAGAATAGTGAGTAATGCTAGGGCCTTAGGGCAGTATTATGCCAGTCAGGCGGGTTATGGACATATTCCAGTATTTGTAGGTGCATGATATCAGGCGGGCCATGGGTTAGGTAATAGTCTAGGTGGACTACTACACTCGGCAATACCTTTCACAAAAACTGTTGCCAAGACAGTAGGTAAACAAGCTCTTAGGGCGGGAGTTGGGCTAGCAGAGGATGTAATGGTGGGAAAGAATGTTAAATCCTCATTGAAATCAAGAGTGCATGGTGTAGCCAGGGCTCTGATACTAGAGGCTGTAACAGCAGTATGTGGAATATTAACCAGACCTAAACCAAAACATAAAAAGAGGAGTATTGCACGTAATGCTTAGTCAGTCCGCGCGACACGAAAAAAGGAAGGAATGCAATAAACATCAGAGAAAACACGCTGATATCTTCAGTTGACTAAAACATGGAACTTAGTCATACATGTGAGTGTTCAAAGAGCGATTTGGACATTTTTCAGACATGCCCCATAGTAACAGTGCCCTGAATCAGCTAAATCAGGAGTAAAATCCCATGTGAATAGTGTCATGTCATATCTGAAGTGCGCTTTATCAATCGGGTACCTGCGGTTTTTAAATAGTGCTCCAGTACCACTGAACAGCAAAAGGTTGGCATCAGAGTTTCAACCTGTATCAAGCTTATCAGATTCTGGACAGATCGAGTTGTAGTCGGCAAAATGGGAAGAGTTTCAACCTGTATCAAGCCTATCAGATTCTGGACAGATCGAGTTTTACATCAGCGGATCTTCGGATATATATTTAGATTTTAACCAGTCTTACATCTCGATTAAAGTTAAGTTAGTAAAGCTAGATGCGGTGGGTACTGAGACATGGCTCACAGTTGATGAAAAGATGGGTTCTGTGAATAATCTCCTTCATACGATGTTCTCACAAGTGGATGTTTTTTTAAGGGAAAACGTGTCAGTGACTAGAACGAAAATTACGCTTGCTGCACCTATTTTCAAACATTGCTTAATTATGGAAGCGATGCCGTATCCTCGCATCTCCAACTTGCTGGATGGTGACTGGACTATGCTGTTGAAATTGATAATGTCGCCGATACTAACTTAGGATTTCAAGCACGCAGAAAAATGATGGCTGAAAGTAAGACAGTGCAATTAATTGACCGCATACACACTGACATGTTTCTGCAGGATCGATTTCTGATCGGATCCGTTGATTTGAGAGTATGCCTGCAGCGGAGTAAAGATGCTTTCGACATTATGTCTACAGACGATCTCAAACCTAAGCTGAAGTTATTGTCAGCTAAATTATGTGTACGTAAAGTTATACCATCCTCTGATCTGTTAGTACTAAATACCCTATTCGCCGTCGTGTATGTAAAACTTTTACGGTACCAAGTAGAGTTATAAGCATGGATAGAGACAATATATTTATTGGACAGCTTCCTACAAGAGTATTATTTGGCTTTGTACCAAATGACGCTTATAATGGCATTGTTACTAAAACCCCATTCAGGTATTATAATAATAAAATTACCAATGCCACATGCCATGTTAATGGGGAAGAGGTGACAACATCGCCAATACACCCATCATTTAGTGACGATATTTACTCTGATGCCAACTTTTTGCTGTTCAGTGGTACTGGAGCACTATTTAAAAACCGCAGGTACCCGATTGATAAAGCGTACTTCAGATATGACATGACACTATTCACATGGGATTTTACTCCTGATTTAGCTGATTCAGGGCACTGATACCCTACACATACTGGATCATCTTCCATTTCAGTTAAGCACTACCTGATACAACAAATGTGATTTGTTATGCTGAATTTGATAATACAATAGAAATTGGATCATACTTTAATGTATTAACAGATTATTAAAAATGCTGAATACATTTGAAATAGAGCATCTAGTATTCAGCAATGACAAAACTTGCGAACAGTTCCTCAGAGTTTTTCCAATTTACAATCTACCCGTTCATAATAAATATTGTCCATCTTCATTAGTGATAAACACGCATCCCAGTAATAAAGGCGGACAGCACTGGTCCGCAGTTTATTACAAATTGAGTGAAAAAGCAGAATACTTTGACCCTTATGGAAGATGCCCTTCAGACAGAAGAATGATGTCAAATGTATGCAATGGGTGTCATGTGCGTATTTATTCTGACAAGATGCAGATATTAGTGTGTATATTTCTTATATTATCGTTCGAGAGTTGTGGACATGAAGTATATACTATGGATGCTAAGAAAACGTGACAGAAACGATGCGAAAGTGAAACGTTTAACTATAAGAATGAGGGGAAAGATGCCAAAAAAATAAATACATAATTAATAATAATCATTATTGTTTCTCACGTATTTATAGATATAATTGATATCATTAGATGCTGTCGCTAATTTAGTTTATTATTGTATTTTCTTATTTTGCTTTGATGTGTCAATAAAATAAAATAAAATAAAAACGTGTTTTATTTGATCACCGCCCCTTATACTATTGCCCAATATCGCATTGAAATATGCACGCATACTAATAGAATGATATCATGTTTATACACATGCACACAGGGTACACAGAGCGCACACGTACCACAGGGCACACACAGGGGCATGCGCGCATGCTCACATGTGGCATACGCATGGGCACACATGCACAAGGGCGCATACAGGGGCGTGTACGGACATGGGGGCACGTGCTGCATGCACGTGCACATGGGCACAACATATAACTAGCAGTATCACATATTAGCACGTGTGCATATGAGTGAGACGTTTATTAAACCATTCACATACCTTCTTCATCCTATATGACATTTTTCACACACCACGTTCTAACAAATTCCGACCACAATGTCTAGGCAAATGAATAGCCATCAGAGTCAGTCATTCCAATGATACATTTTCAAACGTAGTCTTCTATAGATCTGCAAATATGAATATGAAGAAATGCGATTAGGGTTGGTGGGTGGGCGTTGGTGGTGGGTGGTGTTAATGCACGGTGTTGAGTGATTTTGTTCATGCAGGTGGTTGCTGTGCTCTATTGTTCATGCAGGTGTTCGCTATTGTTCATAAGTGGGCGCCGTACGCTATTTTTCATGCAGGTTGCCACTGGACGCTATTGTTCTAAATCCTGATTGGTCAAATGTCACAATTTAATACCAAATAACTTACAAAAGTAAAAAAAAATGCTATTTTCTGATTTTCAAACCTAAATCCTGGCACAATGGTAGTTTCAGCGAATCTCTTTTGATACTAATTTAGCATAGGAAGTTTCAATTCGCGCTAGTTACAAAATATTCTGTTATTTTCCGATTTTTCAAACCTAAATCGTGACGCAATGGTAGTTTAAGCAAGTTTTTTTAAATCCTAATTTGATATAGGAAGCTACAATTCGCGTTAGTTTCAAAATATTCATCAGATATAATATTTTAACATTTTGATTTTTCAAACCTAAAACGTGCCGTGTTGGTAGTGTGTGTCTGGTTACATACACATGTTGACGCGTGTATAAGTATAAATGTGCAGCCGCCTGTATAGCACATTTTTTGAAAATTTAATAATTAAATGGCTGCCAATTTAAAGACCACTCCTTAAATACGATAAATATATGATTATTATCCATATAATATTACACATCAGCGTCCGCATGTGGCCGCACATGTATGCATG